>VZRW01001045.1:2954350-3039427 GCA_013398125.1 Aegotheles bennettii | reverse complement strand
GGGGTGCTGCCCCAGGGCGAAGGGACGGGCGGTGCAAAGGGACGGGCGGTACGAGGGCTCCAGGCATCCCCTCCCCCCTCCCCGCGCCCTTACTTCGCGTAGTAAACCCATCCGTCCTTGGTGGTGCGCTCCTCCCAGCCCGGCGGCAGCTCCTCCTCGCTGTCCGTGTCCTCCAGCCCCGCGTACTTCAGCGCCGCCATCGGGACGGGCGCTGCGGGCGGCCCCGCGCTGCCGCCGGCACCGCCCCATCCGGGCGGGCCCCGTGGCACCATGGGAAGTGCAGTCCGGCCGCCTCCCCGCAGCGGCGCTCGGAGCCCAGGGGTTTTACCGCTGTTTTTAACCCCACAGAGGCCCCGGGCTGAGTTGAAATTGTCACGGCTGGCACCAGAATCTCAGATTTTGGGGACACTGAGTGTTTCCAATCTCCTGTGAGTACAGCGAGGCCCTGGAAAGCCATGGAAATGAGCTGTTCTTGAAGCCTTTTGCCGTGAGTTGTCACCTCCTGCTCTCTGGGACGGGATCCTCAGGCACAGGTTGGTCAGGCCTGGCTGGAGGGAGCCCCTCAGGCCGCCTCACCCACTGCTGGGCCCCTCTGCCCAGCCCTGTCACCCGGGTTCAGCACAGCCTGGAGCCCCACGGGTCAGTGAACCCCCGGTAACCGTGATAACTCCTGTCCGGGCAGCTGAAGCCCAGGCAGCCCCTCTGCAGCTGGGACAGGTGAAGCACTCGGCCTGTCACCACAACCCAGGGACACGGCGTGTGCCCCCTGAGCTGCCCCAGTGCCTTGATCCCATGTGCTGACACACTCATACCTACTGGTACAACCAAACCCATAATAGCATCTTCCCATTGTACTCCTTCGGCAGGTGTTTTAAGGGGAAAAAAAAGCCCCAAAAAAGCCAACCCCGGTGTTGGCCAGAGCCTGTAATCACTGAGGGCTGCACCAGGTGGCAGTGCAACCCCACAAATGCAGTGGAGTGCTCTGACTCCTTGGGGTAACATTTTTATGCCCCATTTGAGACACTGACCTACATGGTTCACTCACTCCCCACTAATGGCATGCATATCTGTCTAGGAAAAGCAGCATGAGCTTTTTTCTGCCCTACTGCTCCATCACTTTGCAGGTTCCCCTGAGGAATTACACCTACTAAATCATCTACTCCTGCTAGGAAAAAACCCTCATGCATCATCAAGAGCCAGTTTTCATGCCAGTATCGCTGGGAGTATTGAAAAAGGCTGTGACCATGCTCTCTTGAGTAAACACGTGGGTGTAAGGAACTGAGAACTGAAAGAGTTAGTGTCTCAAACATCAGTTGTGACAAAAAGCAGAGATAGTAGGAGTGAAGTGCTGCCAAGAGGAACGTGGTGGAATGTTGGCAAAAGGAAGAGATAAGGACACTCACTCAGGCCTTCTTTTGTATACAAGGTCATGGAGCAGTAAAATATATAGGGTCCACAAGACCCCCGACTCAAAATGTGGAAAGGGTTAATGCTACCTTTCACAGAATCACAGAATGTCAGGAGTTGGGAGGGACCTTGAAAGATCATCCAGTCCAACCCCCCTGCCAGAGCAGGACAACCTAGAGCAGGTCACACAGGAACGCATCCAGGTGGGGTTTGAATGTCTCCAGCCAAGGAGACTCCACAACCTCTCTGGGCAGCCTGGCCCTGTACTCTGTCACTCTGATAGTGAAAAAGTTCTTCCTTATGTTCACATGTCACATAGGCAGTGACTGTAGAAATGCCCACTCTCACTTACCATGTAAATTTACTCTGGATGCAATACCTGGAGGTAACGCGTGCCCCTGAAGCACAATAAAAGGCCCAAGCACTGTTCATCAGTGGGTGCTCATCACCTGAGCAGCTGGGCCTGAGACAACACTGGAACCAGGGGTGGTGATCCAGGTCTCAGTTACTATCTTCCCTCTTTTTCTCCTTTTCTTTTTCTTCTTAATGCAAGTAACCACAAGTTTTGCCACGCATTATGACACTTTTTCAGATCCTAAATGATAGGAGTAATGCAGCCGTCCTCTTTATTACTTCTTACCCATCAGCTCTGTGTTAGGAAAGCAATAAATTGTATATAAATTGACTGAGTATATGCACTTATCTTTGAGGTATACAATAAGTGCAATAAGTTCTCATTGGCTTTAAAACTTTGGTTTTCATTTGGGTTTTTTGCAGTATCTTTTGTGTGAAGTTGCTGCCCATTTTTTGCACAGCAGAAAAAGAATGGATTTGTATATTATTACAGTGATCTCAGACATCACGTTCATTCAGGCAGGGTAGTAAATAATCCATTTTGTCCACATATAGCCATAATAGCCATAATGCCTGTATATGGCTATAATGCCCATAATGCTCCTTTCCTTGCTCTAGCAAGTTAGTGAACAGGACTGCCTTATTTATGAAAGCAGCTCATTAGAATAAATATTAAGCACTGATGATATGCAAACACTTTCCAGCACTATGGAAGAAAAAGTATTCTTTAGATACAGGATCTAGAAGACCAAATGGAAAAGACTTTATCTCTGCTAAACAAAGCATTTTAATCCATATCAAACTGCTAGGGAAAAGCAGAACTGCTACAAAGAAAAACAGTATTTCTGAAAAACTGTACAAAAATATTGTAATGGCCATGCTGGGTTTTTATCATAGTCTGGCTGCTGGATTATCTCAAGAAAAAACAAGCCTAATGTCAGAGAGGTCAGGGCAGTATGGACTGCAATAAATTTATTTTGGAAACACTGAAAAATCTGGAGCTGATTCTGAGCTTGCTTAAACTATTGATAACTGACATAGTGACATTTCTCTTGTGAGAGATTTGAATCCACCTTATATTTCAAAGGAATTTTAGTGTGTAATATATTTGTGTAAAGAAATATCATATGTCCTTCTACAGCCCCTGCTCAGATACCCCTGGATGACTGCACACTGTTTGTTTATCTGTTTAAAAAGTCTTGCTTTTGTTTCCTTCTCTCTCTGAATCTTTAATGTTCATCCCAGTGAAGCACATCACATCTGGTTTGCAGTAATAACTTTATTTCCCTGGTAAGGCCTTGGTAATTCTTCCCCAATATATGTTACATACAACCCTGTAGCAGAATTTCAAGCTGTCTGATAGAACTTGATTGTAAACATGCTTCACTAGCAGGTTCAAGATCTCCATATGTTTGGGATGAGTGACACTGTACATCTCAGAAAAACATCCACGAATACAGGGGAAAGCAACCAGCTATCAAATTCAGCTGGATTTCATTCATATTG
Source organism: Aegotheles bennettii (assembly GCA_013398125.1). NCBI lineage: Eukaryota > Metazoa > Chordata > Aves > Caprimulgiformes > Aegothelidae > Aegotheles > Aegotheles bennettii. The sequence continues at coordinate 3,036,160 of VZRW01001045.1, read as the reverse complement.
TCCATGACCTTCTGCAAAAACATATCATGCAAATTTTACTGTAAACCCACCTATAACAACAAAATTGTGGCAAACTGGTTCTTAGGGCGTGTGTGGGTTATGACGCTCTAGCCGGTAGGTTTAGACACAATAGAAAAGGGCTCCTCATGTAAAGCTTACTGAGTGTGAGAAGGGATAGAGAGAAGCCCAGCAGCACAGACAAACACCTTGTTTTTGTAAAATTTCTGTGCCAATCATTATGTTTCTTTGTTTGAAGCTAAATGGTTTACAGTCTCTCAGAGCTGGAAATGTGTCCTGTAGAGCCAGCCTTGACATCTAAATAAATTGAATAGCATGAGGTCTAATGCATGTCCCTGAGGCATTTCAGTGGGTACTTATCCTCAGTGGTCGATTATCTTCTGTTATGGTCCTTCAGCCAATTTTGGTTCTCCCGAAAATCAGTTTGGATTCAGCAAAAGGCAGCAGTGCATTCATTTACATTCCTGACATCTCCTGATTCTGTAATTCAGTAACAAAAAGCAGTCACAGTTGCTTAATCTGTTCACTTGGTGTTAAGATGATCTAACAAGAACAAAAGCATTTATGGAAGTGCAAATTAATGGATACAATGGATTTAATTTCAAATGTTAGATAATGGCCTGCAAAACGCAGTGCAGTTCACTGAATGGTATGTCCCTCTCAGCGGAAAACTTTCAAATGGCTAAAATCTCATGTTGGCATCAAGTAGCTGGATTTTCAAAAGTGCTTAAGTTATTGAGTGTTGAATACTGTTGAACCTTGAGACTGAATGTATTCTTTAAAACCTGGTCATGAGTTCCCTTGAAAGTCTAGTTTTTATTGTACAAGATGTTTGAATTAAGGTATTCACCTCTCCCCACTGAATGAGAATATACGTTCTGTGGTTTTGAAGAGCGACCAAAGGGAAAGTAACTTCCAAAAATAGTCTCTGCTGGTGCAGGCTTTAAAAATGAAAAATGAATCCTTAAAGAGTAATGGTTAACCATGTGCCCTCATTACTCATGTTTAAATTGCTTTTCTTGGCACGAAACATTTCTATGCTGGAGACTCTATTCCATAGTTGGAGAGAATCCAGCATTTTAAATCTCTGATCAAACTCACAAAACTCTTCACAATTACTCTATCTTCAGTGATAAAATGAAACTCTCTAAAAGTGTTAATAATCTTCAAACACACATTTTTGCATTCCTAAGCCATACACAAGACTCTAATGGGGATCTTCTGCTATGAATATTCAACAAGTGTTCAGAATACTCAAATGTAGCATATGACAGTGTTAAAAAACAGATCTCTGTCCTCTCAACTAAAGATCATATTCCTGAATGTTTTTCACATTATTCATTACTTTCTAATAACAAGTGTGATTCCTCTGGGAGCAGAACTTGATAACACACTATTTAACTTTTTGCCCAATAAAACTCAATTATATCTTGATCTTACAGAAGAATACAAGGACCCATCCCAGGAAGGACAAGAAAAGCAGAGGTTCTTACCTTACTAAGATATTTCCAGCAAAGTTTACTGTATCATGACAAAAAGACAGTATTAAAGTCACCTTTTAGTACTGCCTGGTTGATGTGGCAGCTAAGGAACACTTGTGAAACCATCACAGATTATGGCAGTTGGTGAGCTCTCACTTTCTCAGGATTGAGTTTAAAGACAAACGGTGCACCTATAGCATCTGAGGCGGACAGCTGTTGTCAGCACAGCTCCTCAGCTCTATACCTAGTGACTACATAGCTTCCAAAAAGGAAAGTCATGTCTAGCTGTCTCAGGACATGTAACTTAGAGGATTTGACATTGTAGCCATACCCTGTTCATTCTATCCTGAAAAGTATCTGTTCTCATCCGCTGTTTTGGATAGGACAGCTTGTACAATTACTACCAGGCAAAGCTGATCAGAGATCAGCTTTTCATTTTTTTAGTTCCAATCTCTCTTTCTTCTTCCCTGCAAGAAAAAAAAATAATTAAAAAACCCTCAAAATTTTCTGCTTAATTTGATCACTTTCCCCCTCCTGCTTTTTTGGTTTGACCACAAAACCAGACAACCCATTAGTCACCCAGATCTACTAATGAGCTCCTTTCTCAGAGCTTTTGTACCCTGCATAATGAAGAACATCTGCATCTTGTGTAAAGCTTGACATTTCCCTGCCTATTCACCAATGGCATTTTTCTCTTTTCTCTCAGTGACTGAATGGATTAACACTGCAATACTACTAATGCAATGCCTGGGAAAGAAAACTTGCAGAGTCTCCAGAACATTCTATTCTTATCACCTTCCCTTAATATTTCAGTAGAATTACCCAATTCATATGGAAATCATTTCCTTCTAATCAATGTTTCACATGTAACCTTGCTTAATCACTCCTACTTATTCTCACTTGCCAAGAAAGCTGAATGAGACTACTGGGGGTATCCGTCTTTCATGATACTGAGAACAGATTAATAACACTGGCAGCATGCTAACAAAAAGATGTTTTTCATTAATTAATGCTTATAAATAATTTGTTAAAGGTTACAGAGTTCTTAATGTGTGCCTTAATAAACAGCTATTACATGGACCAGCCAACCAATAAATTGCTTGTAACTGTAAAAGCTATTCTGGTGTGCTTAGAGAACTTTCCAACCTTTCTAAAAACAAAGGGCCACCTACTATCCTGAAAAAAATGCTGACTGCCTAGTCCGGTAGGAAAGGACTATTTTGTGCACCACTGCCATAATGTGTTTCATACAAATTTATTGCATTATTATTCATGTTAACTTATCCCTTTTTATTTTGCTTTGATGGTTTGGTCATGTGCATAGGATTGTTTGCAAGATCATTTTTTTGGAAGGAAGAGAGATCATTTTGCAGGCTCCCTTGTGATGTCTGGCAAGCCAGCAGTGGCCCAGACTGAGGCATAGTGATGTATGGTACACACTGCTCATGTAAGGTGCTATTAGCAGTTTCTTTATTAACTCTTACTAGAAGTGTACTTGTGGACCTAGGTTCCAGTCATTAACATTATTGAACAGCTGCATACTGTGCAAATACAGTTTGTATTTCCTAAAAACCCATCTGGTTTTATTTCACTCTAGTGAATATTCTACTAGTAGAATATCGAGTTTCAGTAGGACATCTCATGAAGAATGAAAAATTTGGACTTAAAAGATTTTTAAAAGGCAACAAAGCTTGTCTTCTGGTCAGTGAGGACTACATGAAGTCTTCTAATGTCCCTGCTATGTCAGCAAGATTCAGTGGATGTTACTTAATTGCCACATATTGGCAAAAATATTACAGAAAAAAATATAGTACTGTGTGGGCAAAGGTTTGGGAAGATTCACATGCCTTTGTAATCCCTGTGAGCTCACTGTTTCTCACCAACCACAGTGTCTCCACAGCAGAATATACAAAAGAAAGCTGAAGTTGTTTCCTTTGCTACCCATCCCTGATCTCAAAAGCTGCACTTGCTCCATATGCATTCCAAGATTCCACAATGTAACCTGCGCTGATCCCAGGAACTGAACTGGGTTCCCCACAAGATCCATCCACTGCCATAGGGGTTTTTTGGCCAGTCTCAAGATAAATGCTTCCTTATGGAATCACCTGAAAAATAATTCTTGCTTTTTTGAATCCTTGCGTCTTTCCTTTCTCAAGAGTCCCCACAACTGCTTTTTCTCATCCTTCTCATACTTATTTTACACTCCATTCCTCCAAAAGCAGACAACAGGACTAGCAGGGATGCATTTTCCTACCTACATGTTTAATACATGGTAAATATCTTTTTGTCTGGACAGAAACTCTGATCAAAAACGTATTTCAACTGATTTCCTTGATGTCTTGAAATCTTCAGTGTTGCTCACAAAAGATCAACACCCCTGATATTGCACATTAACCCCATCTTAACAAAAAATCAGCCAAAGTTACCCCAAAAAACTTAACTTAAAATTTCCTAAAATCCTGCGCATTTCAAAGAGCGAGGAACTGTTTTTGCCGACGGGAGCTGCAGCCCTCACTCAGGAGCAGAGCCTGGAGGGTGAAGACTCCAGAGGCAGTGTGGGAGATCAGTGTAGCCAGCCAAGGCTGGGGACGAAACTCCTTCCCGCCCCGCAGACGCCGCTTTGGGACGAGGTGCGGGGATCCGGCCGCGCACCCTCCGCCTCCTCCCCGCGCGGTGCTCGGCGGGCGGCTCGCCCGAGCAGCTTCAGCACCAGCGGCACCGGACAGCGCCCCGCGCAGCACCGCCCCCAGCGCGTCCCAGCGCTCAGCCCCAGCGGGGCGGCACGGACACAGGGGGCGAACAGATCCCCTCCATAAACAAACACATAAATACATGAATAAACAAGCCTAGCCAGTAGCGGGCTGGCCATCGTGGAGCTTTGCGTCTCCCGGAGAGGCAGGTCCCGGTGCCCTGGCATTGCGGCTCCCGTCGGGTGGGCGGTCAAGAGAGAGAGGAAGGAATGAAGCCGAGTGAGTTGTTGAAAACCCTGTGAGATGTAGCAGGTATTAAGCCAGACCAAATGATGCTGGGCATCTATTGTGTACGAACAGGATGAAAGTTTCTCCTTCCAACAGAATCACACAGAATTCTAGGGGTTGGAAGGGACCTCGAAAGATCATCTAGTCCACCCCCCTGCCAGAGCAGGGTCACCTAGAGTCCATCACACAGGAACGCATCCAGGCGGGGTTTGAATGTCTCCAGGGAAGGAGACTCCACAACCTCTCTGGGCAGCCTGTTCCAGTGCTCTGTCAATCTGACAGTGAAAAAGTTTCTCCTTATATTCACATGGAACCACCTATGCTCCAGTTTGCAACCATTGCCCCTTGTCCTATCATTGGTCATTACTGTAAAAAGCTTTGCTCCATCGTCCTGAGCAACAATCTCTCGTAGCTACCAGCTCTTTAGGCTAGAAACAACTTACTGCTAAAACAGGTAGCAAGGCAAGAAGCAAAGATATGTGAATGCTGCAAGGGACAGCCTCTTGCTCTAGTAAGGCATGAGTTGCCTAGGGACGGAGTGGAGAATGGTGACCCGACTCTGTGCCACCCTAGATGCTAACGTGACTGTGAACATCATCGGTTATTGTGTTGTAAAGGCTGGGGGGGTAACTTGCTCATTTAGGTGCCCACAGCCAGCTTTGTGTTCCTTTAGGGCAGGAAGGAGGAAGAATGAGACCTCCCTTGGGGTGAGACAAAGGATGGAAATCCACAGACACATCAGATGCAAGGTAGGAGGACAAATATAAGTATGAATTAAGTGGTGAGAAAAATCACATACTATTTAACCTGTTATGATGCTGCAATGCAAGGAGTGGTTTTAGGGTTTTTTATGTTGTCATATCATATATTAAGGGCACTATTCCTGAGGTTTTTATTACAATGTCTGTCAAGACAGAGTCCATTAAACGGTTTGAGTTAAAAAAAAAAAAACAAACATTGATTTTCTTTTCCTTAAATGAAAATTTGCTAATATTTGTCATAAAAATAAAAAGAATGTAGGTTTAGCAACTGAATGTTAAGCACTTTAAAATTAGTACAAAGTATTTACATTGTTATTATTTCCAAGATGCTGGTAGATGTTTGGACATGTTACATTGGACTTTTTTCCTTTAGCAAGCAACTAGAAGAAGCAGTTATTACAGTAATCACGTTTAAGTGGCACTTTAAACTTTGTAAATTCTGCATTCTCCTGTTACACCACTAGGTGTGAGTGTTGGAGCTTTCTCGGTTGGTTTTGCAGTCGCGTATAAAAGTTGCCGTCGTGTGTCACGTTGAATTCACAGTCACCCGAGCAATTCCCAGCTGAACCGTGATGACCATCCAATATGCAACTGGGAAATCACTAAGTGACTGACCTCTCCATGGTGCAGCACCCACATGCAGAGTAGAATACCCCAGCTGCGTGCAGAACTCTAGCTCTCACACCCCTGTACATGCATGTGCTGAGGAGCAAGGGTTCCTGATGCAGTTTTGTGCGAGTTTTGCAGAGAAGGGGAACCCACAGTTGAAATTTGAAGGGAAAATGTCACTGGGAGACCTCAGAGAAGTTCAGAAACTAATTGCAGGAGACTGGTGTAGAGAAGGGAACCTAATTTGCTCGAATGGAAAAGATGGGCAATACCACTTGTGTATCAGGAGAAAGAAAAGGTAGAGAGTGAAGGTCTGGGGACAAGAACGGGTGCAGTAGCGGTCAGAGCAGGCCCACCAGGCAGCAAATACTCATCCTCACTCTGAGCTCACTTCTCACAGGCACATTCGGTCACAGAGAGGGAAGTGTGGCAGTGAATTTGACAGGACAAAGTTTCTCTCCTCCTGTGTTTCTACTTTGTTTTCTATCTTGCCCCCATTGCAGGCATTTCTGGAGGAGTTTTTTATCCTCCTGCCATCTCCTCTCCAACTCTATCCACTTGAGTTTTTCTCCATCATTTTTCCTGTTTACTTTATGTCCCTTTTTTATTTCTTAACTAAACATTCTGCTGGGAACCTTCAAAGTGATTGCTGATTTCTGTATGGTGGCTTTTGTCTTTGTGCAGTAAATCACTACTAAGCAAACAGTTATTTCTGTCTCTGGTGTCTGTATCTACCAGTTGATAAATGTCCACCAATAATATCTATAAACATTTTCAGTTCCTGCATACAACTTTAGAAGCTTGGATGAAATATATTGAATAGGACATAAATTTATAAACTCAAAGATAAACAAGTTCTGGAATCTGGTGAATTTTCAGTTTGGCTGTAGCTGTAGGGATATGCTGAGGTACTGACCTATTTCAGGCAAACCAGAGGTAAAGAAGCCATACAAATTTACTGCAGACTTTTAATCACATTAAAATGTAGGTAAAAGGAAAATTGATCCCAACCTTAGCAAAGCTTGGTAGATTTTGAAAGAAAATTGGAAATATTTGGGGACTTTTTGCTCCTTTGTTTTAACTCAGGAACTAAGTGAGAGAGTTTGTAATCAGGACTATTTTACAAATACATTAATTGTTGGAAAATAAAATTAATTACAACACTTTACAGTGATGTGTTGAATTATTGCATCTCATACAGCACTTAAGCAAGCAAGGATCAAAGCTTTGTCCTGTGGCATGTAGATACACTAGTAAAAAATCCAGAGTATAATGTGCCCAAAGATGGTGCCTCTCCTGAACCTTTAAGAAAAGTCTTAAGAAAGAATGTCCCCCACAAAAGCTGTCAAAAACACTATTACAATTAAATACCAGTAATCGCAAATTTATTGTGTAATTTAAGAAAATCTTGCACAACTAAAAGATAAAAAGTATGAATTAGCTTCCAATAGTAATATGTATTTAAGTATTTAAATGAAATTCATTCACGCAAGAAACTGCTATTTATAACCAGGCAAATCTCTACTGTGATGTTAAGAACAGCAAACATAACCAGCGCATTTTACTTCATTTTCAAATGTCAGGTGTTAAAGTGGAAAAATTTGCATGTGGCCAAATGAGCCATGGTTTGATCCCACTCTTTTGTGCCAGTCAGGCGTGCTGCCTGCCACGTGGAGAGGGGGGAATGAGTGGTGATGTTGTGCCCATCCTTCCTCTCTACTTGTGCTTTCAGGCAGCATTACTGTCTGAGTTGCAAAGCCTCTTCTGATCCTGCAGGAGAGAAGGCTTTTGCAAATCTTGTTAAGGCATTACATGGTAGGGGTATGATCTAGTCCCAGGCTGGTTTCTTCTAGGAGAAAGTTCCAAATGACATCTAATATTTAACCTTAATTGAGACATTTAGAAGCAAACATGTTTAGACTAAAAGATGTTTTAGAACAGTTACTTCCCCATTTTGTAGCTGCGTATCACTTTTAACTCCATGTAGTGTAAAAATTAACATCAGATTTTTCTGTTTCATTCAACTTTCTTAACCCATAGGTAAAGCTCTTGGTCACAGATCCATCATGGTTAACTCGATAAGAAGTATAGCCTTTTTTCACAGGAGCTCACATAATCCTAAAGTCCTTCTTAAGCACTGGAGCTGAAAGGATCCCTACACCTTACATTGGCACATGTCACCATACAGCAATCTTTTGTAAACTTTCAATAAATTCTCTAGAGTTCTGAGTTCAAGTAAATGCTTGATACAAAGTATAGAAATAGGTGAGTTCCAGCAACCCGAACATCAGGCTGAAATAATATGCCAACATGTGATACAACATAGGTCAAAATACAATATATATTCCTGTACATAATGAGAGCACTCACTAAACATAACATTTTTAGCATCGGAATAGAAAATAAATTAATAGAGAAAACTCTGTTTCAGGAAAGAGTAAGCACAATGCAGGAGATGGATAGTTTTAACTTGCTACTATGTGGGAGAGGTTACTAACAAACAAACCTGCATGTTAATAACCCAAAACATGGTCATGGTCATTTGTATATGTAATTATGGGATCAGAAATTCACAAATATACCTTTTGGCAGTACGGCAGACTTCATCCACCCACTTGCCTTGTGAAGACTGAGAAAAAAAGACACAGTTTTCACGCTTTCCCCCGTTTGGTTGGGCACGATCCCAGTTGAAGTACTGTAGAACCATGCCATTGACATCAACAAATTTCCCTTCATTTACCATGTCAGTCACACCCAACCAAAACTCAGACACTTGAGGCATACTTTTCTTGCCATAATCTCGAAGAGTGTTTGTCTCATCGTTATTCCTTGGGATAGCCAGTGTTCCTCCCTTGGCTATGCAGTCTTCGTTGGCTTCATGAAAATGTTTGGTGCTGTCTGATACGAGGTAGCACTTCTTATGGGCCTTTGTCCCACGAAGACAGACTGTGAATAGATATTGGTTTGCATGTCCAGTTAAAGCTTGGGCTATAGCTTTTAACAATGTTTCATAAAATTATACTTTTCTAAAGCTATGTTGGAAATTGAGCAGACAGTCCCTCAGCAAGTGAAAGGCTCTAGTCCCCACAAAGTGGGCTTAAAAGTAGCAGTAAGATCAGAGTTTCCTGCTATTCCTCCTGTTCATGTTGTGTAGAGCCAGCACATCAGCATGCCTTTGGAAAGTCTGAACAGACTGCTCCAGGGCACTCTGCAAAGCAGCTTGGCCTACAAGTGATGGCCAAAAGCAGAGCATGCTCATATAGCTGCTCCAGAGAAGAGGCATTTAAGAGAAAGGGCAGACATAGCTGCGATCTTAACACCAGAAAGAGCTTTGAAGGATTTTTTCTGTGTTTATGCTGATAAACCAGGCCTGATCTTGAAGCCCAGATTCCCTCCAGCAATGTAATTCTCTCAAGGATTTTATTTTGCTGTCAATGTTGTCTTCTTTTGCAAACAGTCCTGTTTTCATGCATTTTTACCTTATTTCATCAGTCTTAAAAGTGATACAATGGATGAGGTATGGGTTTGTATTGTTGGCAGATGCAAGTTGGTCATTAGAAAAACTATACTTGCCTTTATAGTAAAGAGATAAATCTAAAGGTCTTTTGATATTTATGATGTTTAAATGACAAAGAAAAGTGAATTTTTATTCACTAACTGAGTCTAGTTGCTAGCAAACAAAGGCAGGACAGAAAAGTGACATTTTAAATATGTCCTGCTCACCATAAAAAATTGTTTTGAAATTCATAATTCAAATCTCTGGCTGGATGATTGATAAAAGTATATTTCCACCTACAGAAGAGCACACATTCACCTCTTTAGTTCTGATTTCTGGTCTTTTCATTGAAGTCTATCCCTTCAAACTCTAAATTGAAATGAGGTAAAGTGACTTGAATCTATAAACACTTTCTAAAAGTGTACACTTATTGCAGAGCTTGCATGACAATCTGAACCAAATAATCTAAACATTTGCATTTATAATTCTGTTTGCTTTTAGTTCTAGTAGAACATATCAGGGAAGTCTTGATGTGGAGTCCAAATGTACTAGAACATTAATTTGGCATAGGCTCTGTAACTGGAATTGCCTTGCAGAACTGCTGTCAGAGTTCTTCCAGCCCAAGATCTGTGTGGGCAGGCTTGCAGGAGTGAATCTTTAAACTTTGCTTTCCAGCTATCCTAATGCAGATATGTGAAAAACTGATTCTCCCAAGAAAAATACTTCCAAGAAGAGAACCCTCCTGGAAGGAGTGTTTCTTCTGAGCCAAGGAAGGTAGCAAAGGCCTTGAATAAACTCCTGTAACAATTATTTTTAGAGTCCTGTATGGATCTACTTTCAAATTTCTTTTATTGCTTGAACCCGCCTTGTACTTATATTAGAAATATGTTGTAAAACAATATGAACATCTTCTGTCCTGATGTTTCTGTAATCTGTTTCTAATTCCTGTCATCTGTTCTTGTAAAAAAAATAATTATGTATCTGATCAACAGGATATGGAAATCCACTTTGGCCCATACCCTGTATGTCTCAGTTTTTTAGTATTTCCAGTTGTAGTATTCATTGCATTCCTTAGCTGCATTTTCAGGATCATCATTTTATATTAGGGCTTATCCTTCAAATTTTATCATTTCCAACTGCTAATGGCCAAAAAAAAAGTAATGATCGTATTTGCTAAATGTTGAATTCTTTAAAAAATTTATATTCATGGGAAAGATCAGAGACCTTATCTACTTCGGCAATGCTGGAGTAATGATGGAGACTGGCCCTCTTTAGGGAGAACATATGTGCTACTAAATGGTGCATGGCAACATTTCACAGTATGTGAAAGGAAACCTAGGAAATTCAAGCAAAAGAAGAAATCAGATTGTGATGTGTGTCTTGGAAATGCCCGTAAGCTAAAAAAGCAGCTCCTTTTTCAAGTATCATAAGCCCATTAATAAACACAGTCAGAGCTAGAGGGGTGATAGATCTCCTTTCGCCCAATTTGGAATCCAGTTGAACAGTGTGGGTTCTGAATTTAGAATATAACTCAAAATAAGTTTTGAGGATAGAAAATCTCCTGGCTGTGGTTTAATTTCTAAGCCACTGCATGCTTCCTTTCAAGCTCCTTTTGGAAGCAATACAAGAATTACTTTTAAACAAGAGTTCCTTGTCTAGCACAGGCTCCCTCTTTTAAGAAACTTCTAAAGTCTTTCATATAAGAAATTTAAAATAAAAACATTTTGTAAAGCTCAAAAAGCTCTATGTAACCCAAGACGTAAACCAGGGCAACCATCCCTAAGGAAAGTATGTTCTGTTTCGTGTGAATGATGTAATTTCCTCTGTAGTGTCCTCTAGTACAAGTTTAAATCCAAGTTTTGTGTCACCAGCTGTGAAAAAACACAACTGTCCAGTAGGTGCGTGTGTATTTACCCTTCTTATTTTGTTCGGAAATTTCCATCTGGCTATTTAAATCCTTAAAGGACTCTGCACATTGATACAGGATATTTCTGAAATCACAGTGTGTATTACTGTGAAGTTTTGTGGCAACATTCACATTTGAATGTCACAAACTGCACACTTTAAAAAAGCTCAGTCCTTTTAACTTCTTTCTGGGGTTATTTCCAGCCTTTTCCATGAACATATTTGCCTTGATATTTAGCCCATGTTCATATCAAAGATGAGGATCTAACTCATTGACCATCCAACCTCTCAAAACCAGCAACACCCATTGTGTTGTCTATGTCTGTTTATACCTAAAATCATAGCTTGGGGTTGTGCATAGTAAGGACAAAAGTCATCTTGCTCCAGATTAATTTTTGCTCTTAGTGAAGAATCATCACTTGCACGCCATCAGTTTAGACTTGATTTTACTTCAATGCTTCCTTCAGCATTTGTCTCACCATTACAGCTGTGGTATAGCATGCTCTTAAGGAGCTGTATTTCTCAGTTACAAATCCCCATTAAAGAGAAGGATGGGAGTGAAGGAGAGAGGAAAGGCAGTGATAACTTTTGGAAGCCGTTGACCAGTGTAAGCTGCTTTACCTGTCTGAAGTGCTTGCATTTCTTTCAGAGCATTTACTTCTCGCCACAATTTGTCAATCTGGGTCTTTAGGTCATCTTTTTCTTCAATAAAATAAATACAGAGAAATGAACAGATATGCATGCAAAAAATATTTAAGAAATTATATGTTTAAAAGTGTTTCAAAATATCACAGGTTTCTGCATTGCTGAGCTATGTTTTGATTTCTTTTTTCCCTAATGAAAGGATTCCTGCAGGGTCCCTATGAAAAACAGGAGGAGTCCACCTTTACCTTTCATCCTTCTAGTTTAAATCTCATTTTCAGTTGGACAGTATCCTGGTAACTGTTTGAATACTGTGTATTGTTTCAACCAATCATTATTTACCATGCCAGTATCTAATTTCCAGCAAAATTTGCTAATTTACTTTTGAACGTGTACACCATGGTGAATATATATATAACATACAAATAATAGCAGGACAAAAGTTGTATTTATTCAAAGAAATGTTACTTCTGTGAGCATGAAAGTTTCACACAACTTTTAACACAGTGAGGAACAGCTAATGCAATCCAACATCTCTGTCTGGATGTATGCAGACAAGCTTGCTGGGCTGCAATTTCCCCTCCCCAGGAGAGGGCCTGGTGAATTGAGTCACACAAATTCAGTCTGCATCACCATTTTGTAGCACTTACAAAAGCACCAAGAAGATGGTGGGACAAGAAAAGAAGCTAATTTGCACATAGCTCCATTTTCATATCCACTTTTCCATTATTTTTTTCTTAATTATTATAATATTCCACCACCATCAGACAACTAGCAGGCATGTTTCCATTGCATAAGATGACAATTTGATTGCAACAGTAACCAGACCTTCCAGAAGCCACAGTAATGAACATGAGGAATAAATAAGTTCTTTCACACATAGCAGAACTAAGAAAACCACAGTTCCTGCAGATGTGTTACATCACCTAATCCTCCAGCTGCACCCCAGAAAGCTCTTCTCTTCTCCATGTTCCCTACTGCCTGTGGGGATAACCCCAACTGTGCTTCGTGACTCCCTGGTTCCCCAAGGCAGGACTCCCAGATCCTCAATCCATGCTCCTCCCTGTGATTCCCATTTCACAGTAGCCTCTCCATGTCCCCTGTTTGCTTCAAAAGAGTCAAAAGACAGGACAAGCTGAGCTCCTGATGCAACCTTTTCATAGTGAGTCACTAATGCAGATCTCTTTTTGTTCTTTTTCTTTCTTTTTTTTTGCACACTCAGTCTGAATTTCATAAACTATTGGGAAACTTCTCCTCAGGAGCTCCATTCTTCTGCCAAATTGTTTTAAGTTCAAAAGCAGTGCAAGGCTGACAGACAAGTGTGCTGGCAGAACAAGTGTATAAGCACCCTGTCCTTAGGACACCAAGCTGCAAACTATAGAGATTCAAAAGGAGAAGAAAGTAAATATAACTGTATAGCTCCAAAGCAATGTAATCATGTTGTACAATGGCTTTATCAAAGCTGCATTTTTTTCATTGACTAGAAGTTTAAATATTTATCATTAGTGTAAACTCCATCATACCCTCTTTTATTAGAAATAAGTCTTTAAATTAAACACACAGACATTTCCAAATAATCATCAGTGTTTTTTTCATTTGCTCTGTAAGCTTTGCTCTGGGAATTTATGCTTCATCTTTTTCTGCTTATTCTTTTTCATTAGTTTGACTTGCCATTTCACAGTACTTGTCACACAGGTAAAGTAATATTCCACAAATATTAGACAGACATTCTGTTAAAATCAGGAAATGGTACAAAAATCTGAATAATAACCCTTGGAGGCTGAATATTTTATTCTGCTCTTTTCCACCATATGTACATGAATTTCCATCCTTCTGATCATAGTCAATACAACTACATAACTATGAATGATCAGCCAGAGTCCTCTCTCAGCTGTACCTCTGAGTCCTAAACAATGTCGACAGAGATGAATAGGCATAACAGAGCAATGTATTGACAACTGTTATACAGCTCTATTTCCATAACTCATTATGCCACCTTATTTTTAACTTTGCTAACTTGCATAAAAAAACTTTAAAGACTGATATAATATAGACTCAATAAGCATTAATTTAATGTTTATAAGGATTTGTATAATGTTAGTTTCTGGTTCATGCAATGTTACCAAAGTACAGAGTAAATTGTAGTCTGTGAGCTTCTATCCCTCCTCCCAGCTAGAACCCAGTACCTTTCACTCTACGTTTGCTGTGCTTCCTGGCTTTGAGTTTGGAAGCCTGGCTGATGGTCTGATCCAGCAGCAGTATGCTTATGAGTAGAAAAATCCTAAGTCCAGTTTGTGCCATGTCTCTTGTAAAGAACTTAAATCGAAGCTTCAAGAGATTCTCTTCAGCAGCTCACAGACACATCTTAGTAGGGACTGACTGAGGTCAGTTTTATAAAAGTGTAATGATAGGGTTGGCTGTAATCCTTGCTTACGAAATGGGTTTAATACTTAACCTGGATGTAGCATAAGGCACCCCCTTGTTCTCACATCTCATCTGAAATTCCTATTTCCTCTTCTTCGTTCAGCTGGGACAGGTTGCTTTTACAGAGGTTGTACCAGCACTGAACAGTGCACTGATTGCCACTAATGAGCATCATATCTCCCATTTTAACTTGAAGCCAAAATTCATGGAAAAGCAGATGGATGCTCAAAAACACCAGCCTCAAGGAGGGGTAGCCAAAAGATTTCTACAAATAAAACAGGCTCACCCAGCACAGTTTTGACTCAAGCTGGCTAAGGCATTACAACAGTCATGATCTTATTTACCTTGACACAAAAAAAGCATTTACTCACTCCTGAATAAATACAAACATTGCAGCTACACACACACACACACACATATACATATACACTAAGATCACACCATGTGAGGAGTGCATTTATTAATTTATGAAGAGTTAGTACCAAATAGATATGACTGCATTTCTGATTAAGAACAGTATGTGCTATTAGCAGGGTCTAGTCAGGGGAACAAAAGATCAAGATACTGTTCCAAAGGTTCCCAAGTCCTGACTATATGGTCAGAGGAAGAGATGCTGCTCTCAGTAAAGTGCGAGATGCTCAAAACAGGACTGTGTCTCTCTCTGGACTTCAGAAAGCTCTCTGCATTTAGTTTGCTTTCATTTTCCCTTGGGCTCTGTTGAGTTTTGTGGGGCTGCCTTTTAATTGGGATTTTTATAAGTAGTAGAACCTCTCACTTACTTTGGTGGACAAGTGAAATTATCACAATAATATACCTGACCATCACAGTCTTTTTTTTTTCTTTCCCCCACTCCCCCACTCCTCCCAGTGAGAGAGGGTTTGTTAAAATATTGACACTGAAGTCAACATTGGGTGATGGGGTGCTGGCAGGTGCAGTTCATGCCCCACAGAGCTGTTGTTCCATACATCTCTTTGGCATCTCTGCCTTAGTTACATTCTGCTCAGATTGCTAGATTTTTTCAGCAAGAGATGTATTACTTTATTAAATGAAAGCTGATATTTAAGGACATGCAGTTACACTGCATGAATGCATACTGGCTTTTTCCAACCTCCACATACAGTCTATAAACACTTCAGTACTTTTAATGTAAAACACACCTACACCATCTATTTTGGATACCTTTAAACAGCTAGCTCTATTCTAATAATCTATAACTAGCAAGCATCTATTAATCATTAGTTAATAGTTTTTCATAAACGCATCCTGATATGATAAAACACAGTTTCAGTGGTTCTGCTTCAAAATACTGGTGTGTTACACAGTGTAGGGAAACCTCTGGATCAACAATTCTAAGTCCTCAGAGCTGTTATGGAACATAGCACACCAGTGATAGTTATTTCAGGGTCCCACCCACCAGGACTGTCTAACAAGTCACACACACACTGCACATTTCAGTACACCGTTAAATGTGGAAAAGGCTCTCATTCCAACTAGCACACCAGAAACTGAAATGTGAGCTGTCAGAGAGGAAAACAAGGGGCTTAGCAAGGGTCTAGTTCAAGATTTAATCTGTCGTTTAGAACTAATCCATAATTCAGGGTTGATCTGTATTTTATCCCAGTAATATTGGGCCATCAATATAAGTTAATTAAGGGCAGAGAGCTGAATCAATAACTGCCTCCAGTTACTTTTTCACTTGGTCCCTTCTCCGAGCTTGGGGAATTGCACATGAAACTGTTCCTGAACCACTGCAGCTTGTGGCTTGACATATTGAGCCAGTGCTAATTTTGGGTTACCTCGGTAAGGGAGTTGTAAACCCTTGGAGCTGTTTCATGTGGAGCTTAGCTGTCCCACATGCTCTGAGAGAGGCAGGACCAGCAGCTGGGGTCAGCAAGAATTTCAGTGTGTGTGTTTAAGGACTCAGTACCAGAATGTATTTGTTCCTGCTCCCAGGAACTTGAGTTTTCTAACACAGGCTTTCTTTTCTTTCCATTAAATGAGTCTGACAGCAAAAGATTTGTACTCTACTGAGGCAAGCACACAACTCACTGGAAATGGAGGTATAAAGAAAACACAGATTTGGTATTCTGAGAGTTCTTGGTGAAGAGGTTGAGTGAAAACCTGTGCTTTTTGGATCATTCCATGTTATGTCCTTTTGAGAACAGACTGAAACTTCATCCCACTTTTTCAGTAGTCTCTTTGAGCATTTTACCAGTCTGCAAGTAGCTCAGCTGGACTTCACTCCTAAAACCTAAATCAAAAAGCTGGCCTTGTAGCTGCTGTGAGAGACCACAAGGGTACAAGAGCTTGTTTGTCTAGAATTTGCCTAGAGTACCTGCGAAACAGGCTTCGCGCTTATGACTATAGCAACTGAGGAAGCAAGTTTAAATTCTTGTATACAGTGTGTGGACAGGAGAGTCAGAAAAAGTCAAAATATGTTGCTGAGAAGATGTAAATGCCCAGTGTTACTGTGAGGAAGCATGAAATGGAATCACATAGGAGGCCTAGAGCCTCACTGAAGTGAGTACCTGGTTGTATATGGTCTTGAAACCAGCATTACAATGCCATTTAGAGTTGCAATTTTTCTTTTACTGGCATAATTAGAGTCATATAGTACAGCCCAGACAGTGATAATACAGCCTACACACCTACATACAGGTGTAATATCTCCTGGGATAAATTATTCCTCTTTCCATATCAGAATGTGCTATGCAAGAATAAATAGCCTCATACCTTTATAGCTGCAGCCAGACTAGGATGCTAGGATGGGATTATGCTTTTCATTTACACCAGTATAGTAGAACATCTGTCTACAGACAAAGTCATAGTTTCTCTTGAAGTGACTAATTCACTTCAGAGCACTCTTAAAGTGCTTTGTTAGATAAGAAACATCTTGCAAAAGCTGTAGCTTCTGTACTGCACAGGTACCTGGTTTTATGGCTCTTGTCTCCCCACCTCATTACATTTGCTTTCTGACAACTGAGCCATTAAGAGCATAAGCATCCTTTGGTAAAAGGTTTATTTCAGTTTCTCCTCAGAGACTCTTCTAAGTAGAAAGTCTATTCTCCTCAGAGACAGTTCTGCCTTTATATGCTCCTGTAAACTGGCTCTGAAAAACTCTTCAGACAGTTGTTTTTTCCTCTCCATTTTGAGCCATCACTGGGTTTGTGGAAAGAACATGCAATTGGGCACAGAGTATGAGAAGCTGGTGTGAGATGAGGACTGGATGTTGTGCTGAGATCCTGAAATAGGTCTGGCTGCAGAAGCCACTTTCTGTTGTATGGAGTAAGATCCAATGTAGAGAGAGATCTTTACTTATCTCCTGAGGTAGCAGAGCTACAAATGAAACACTACTTGTAAAAAATATCTTTAGAGAAAATTAACACCTCAGTCTGTTGAAAAGCAAACTGCTCACATATTGCTAGTAGACTGGCTATGTTTTACTGAGATCTACAGTCCCCTCCATGCTTTAGAGCTAATCGTGTTGTGGCATGTTTCACCAAACAAGAAACTGAGGTGGTATCTGTTACTGAAACCATGGCAAACTTTTTGCTTGCAGCATTTCAGTTGTGGAAATTTCAGCTCAGCATAAGATTTGGGAAAAAAGCTTGTATGTGGGTAACTATTTGCCCCTTCTACTCAGGTAGTCTCTAGTCAGAGATTTTTTGCGGATCAGCTGACTCTGTGTCATCTCTAAAGGTAAGGGACTTTAGGAGAAAACTTAGAGCAGTTTCTTTGCAGTTGAGGTGCATACAGAAGAGCTGAATGGGGTCTTTTAAAATGCCACTCCCGCAGACTTGGCAAAGTTTCCATGTTGGGAATTACTGGCAGCAGCTCAGCTTGTTTAGCCCTCAGGATGTGCATGAGAATGTGCCTCTCTTTTGTTTTTGTAAAAAAAAATTACCTGTTGT
Source organism: Aegotheles bennettii (assembly GCA_013398125.1). Classification (NCBI taxonomy): domain Eukaryota; kingdom Metazoa; phylum Chordata; class Aves; order Caprimulgiformes; family Aegothelidae; genus Aegotheles; species Aegotheles bennettii. Next base: position 3,017,935 of record VZRW01001045.1, on the reverse strand, counting down.
GCTATTTTTTCTCCTGTAACGTGTGCTGCCTTTTTTCCTTCCTGGAAATTATCTGAAAACATTCTGAGCATTTAATTTCTCCCTTTAAATATTTTATTTTTGATCATCACATTCTCCCTAATATGAGGCTTTCCAGCTTCACATTAACATGACCTTAATAGGTTCTGCTCTTCCTTACATGTGCCAGACAAAACGATTTGAACAAAGCCTTGATTTAGGCCCTGTGAAGCTCTCCAGACAGTCTGAATTGCACATTCACAAGTTCATAGCAGGTTACCAACAGTAGAGCTTTGCATCCTGCCAGTAGGGCCAGCCAGAGTGAGGATTACATTTTGGCTTGTGTAGATGTTTGTAGGATTTTCCTATACCAGATGGAAAATCAGACCTCAGGAGTGTGATCATGTCTTCCTTTGGTGGCTGCTCTTCCACCGAGGACTTGAAGGTTCTGCTCAAGGGCTGAGGCTTTCTGTCAGTTCAGAAACTCAAGTTCCCACCTCATGTATGGCCATATGACCCTTGAGGTCCCTAACTCCTGCACCATGGGCCTTCTACAGAGGTACTCTCAGGGGCACTCCCAGTGCTGCTGCTCCCACCCAGCCAGTGTGGCTGCCCACTGACAAAGAGATGCTTCAGTTGAGGGCTTCCATCCTGGCTCAGGGCAAGAAGCCAAACCACAGCTCTGCAGTTCAGGGCTGTCACAGGACCTGCAAACAGCTGACTGCTTTACTGTGTCTTAGAAGCAACATTACCCCCATGCACAGGCATAATCAGCTCATGCACCAGGCCCCAGGGTTGGAAAACATGTGGTGTGGTCCAAGTAAAACACCGTTCTTTAAAATTTAAAAGAAGTTTTTAGCTGCCTGGTCAGGAAGGACAAATACCACCTAAATGTAGATGCTGGGGAGATGTCTGCTTGTCTCTGAAAGCAAACTCAAGCAGTGAGAAGTGGAAAGTGACCCTGCCTTGCTGGAGGCTGGGAAAGGGACAGCTGGGGGCAGTGCCTAGCTTCTACCTAGCAAGCTTCTACCTAGCAAGCCCTACCACCACACACCATGCACATCCCTGACCCCATGATGGGATAAAAGCAAAATCACACCTGACTTACTGGGTGCTGAGGGTGGAAAACAAAAACTAACCTGTACCAGTGCAATTTTCTTTAACAGCCCAATATGTCTTTTGAGAAGTAACATTCTCTTCTGGGAATGTTGTCCTCTTGTGAAAGGTCAGCAGTAGAACGTTCCCTCCCATCTCCAGCTCTCCTACCCGTAAGGTTGGGTTTTGATACCAAAAGATGGATACAAATTCTCAGTTCTCGTCATCTTCCTTTCTTTCCGAAAAATCAGATTCCTCTGACAGAGTTGGGGGATGCCATAAGACATGTGTCTCTCTGTGCACTGCTGGGGCTGTGTGTGAACGTCATGTCACACTGCCCCATCATGGTCCATCCTCCATGAGCCAAGTGCTGCCAGAGAACCTGAGCTGTGAGTTTATGGTGTGGAATTATGCAGCAGAGGGTGTGTAAGTGGCAGGGCAACACACCCTGACAAAGCAGACAATGTTTTGTGAAGCTTTTAGAGAAGGCTTGGAGTCACATTATTATTATTTGCAAGCAGGATGTTTGTAAACAAGATTTGTAAGTAATGGGGGAAAGAGAATTGTGTGCAGTTGTTGCTCACATCTATCCAAAACCTGAAGGCTGGCCTGTACTTTAGTGCTAGAGCTTCTTCCCAGCTCATGATGCTACATATTGTGAATGTGTGTCTGTTGTGCAACCTCACACATCAGGGAAGAAGGGAGTTCAAAGGCTGCATTCAGACTTGAGGTTTTTTTTGAGACTGAAATTTGATTCCTCAGTGGTAACTGGAACACCAGGAATAAACAGGCTATTTATTCAAATGTTTTCAAATAGTACTTTCAAATGGAAAATATTCCAGCATTTGCCAAGTAATTTAGACACTGCAAATGTAAACTTCACAGAATTTTTCATTATTCACTCTGTCACGTACATTCTTACTGCAGTTTATTCTCATTTCCAGCAGATGTCTTAAGTGCCCTAGGAATGATTAGGAGAGCTCTGATTTTATATTGCTTATCCATCAAAGTAAAAGAGGAAAGACCAGGCTCTCCTCTGTGTGCCTAATACTCAGGGCAAACTCATTTTGTTGTATGGGCTTACACCAATGTTACTCAGTAGAGGATCAGGCTTGGTCTGATTACAGTTTCTAGATGCTTCCTTGCTGGAGGAAGAGCAGTTGCAGACACCTATAAGGTCAAAAACCTTTGTACAGTTGGGGTTTCAGAAGGAATGGGAGATCATTTGTACTGACTTTGTCAATATTGTTTTGTAAAATAATGTTACGGGGTCTGCCCAGATTAAATCAACTTCATATAAAAGTGTGACATGACTTCACAAGTTACATGGACATGACTGATTAAATTGGCTGATTAATCTTCTGAAGATCTTTAAATCTCAGGATCATATGTGTCTGACACCACTTCATTGCAGTGGAAGAACAAACAGGTTGGGTTTGCCTGGATTTGACATTCGCTGCCCATATTCATTCTTGGTGCTTCTCCAGCCACAGGACAAATCTTTGCAGTTCTCATACCCCTCCCTGCAGGGCCAGGTTCTCCATTGACATGGAGGCCTGCAGCTAACATGGATCTGTCAGATCCTGTGCTTTACCTTGCTCCTTACCCTGTGCTTCTCCTCTGGCAGCACTCACAGCTGTACATGGCTGCAGTGCAGTGCTGGTGAGCACAGGCTCAGGTTGCAGCCATGCATCGTGGTTCCTCCCCTCTCACATGGAGAGAGCTGCTATTTTATGGCTTTGTCAAGCCCTGTGCTCTCCCTTGCTCAACAGACTTGAATGTTACTGGAAAGCTCTCAGTCCACAGAAATGGGGAAGGGGATGTTCCTGTGAGTTAAATTCTCACTAAGGACAACAGAGTTTTGCCCGTGTAAGGTCAATGGCCTTTGCTCCTGCTCTGGTAATTAGTGGCAAACCAGTCAGGGACCATCTCCTCATGCAGAGGAAAAGTGGTGCCAGGTAACCAAAGCTGGACATGTACAAGTGAGACAGTAAAATTCATGCAGCACTAGATGTGAGCTAGCCCAGCCTGCTGAGATGGCAAGACTGCTCCCAGATACGAGCTGGCAGGTGTTCGCAGAGCTACATGCTGCTATGCAGACTTAACAGCTTGGGTCTCTGTTAGTTTGAGGAACTTGGCACTGCACACTCTTGCTTGATGGAGATGCTCCCTAGGTTGCAAGCAATGAATGGTCTCTATCAAGGCAGTCCCTTCGCAAGGGATTTAATGTGACCAGGAAATGGAACAGCTGCTCTAAAGAAAGGCTAGCAAATCCAACTCTCAATGCAGGACCTGTCAGCCAAGTGCTTGCTTTACATAGCCAAGCTTATTGTTCAACCTGGCACTTGATGCAGGAGCTTGGCCAGCCTTTGCACGCTGCCTCTAGCAGAGCAGAGGTCCACAGGTCCCCTGGAGTGTCAGAAGCAGCACAGCTGCAAATGCTGAATTCTCTGTGCAAGGATTCTTCACGGCTGTATTCTCTGTGCAAGGATTTTCCATTTTGTACCTTGCTTACATGCTTCAGTGGGTCCATAAAACCAGTAAAAACAAATACTGCATCCTCAAGAAAGATAACTGGGTTTGGAAATGCATATAGTGCAATTTAATGTGGAGAATTGAGTGAGGATTAAAAAAAAGAATTCTTCTTTTTTCCCTGCCAAAAGAAGTTACGACATGGAAATAAATATTACTTCCTGAATTTTTAATACTGTAGCTATGACTAGGTTCATTTAGAGGACCAATCAGCTTGATGCTGTCCTTATCAAAGCCAGCAGTAAAACTCCTGTGAGATTCCAGTTTGAGTTGAATTTACCGTCTTAATGGGAATAAGGAAGGAAGCTTGCCACAATTATCCTCTTATTACCCTGTTTTGCTTGATGATTAGCAAACAGAACACTGTAATAACTTCATACATTGCTGACACATTGAACAAAAGGCAGCTCAAAAATCTCATATGAATAACATTGTGTATGCTTTATTAAATTACTGTACAATGCCAGGGAGTGTGCTGCAAGAAAGACAATATTGAAATGAGACTAACATTTAATATGTGAACTGTGAGAATTGGTTAGAGCAAGTGTCATGCAGCACAGCCAATGGCACCTGATACGTTTAGGTGAGCAGTTGCAGATTGATCATTCAGGTGAGACCTTAAAGCCAATTCCTTCTGTAAATCCCCTGTCATGTGCCTGTGGTGTGTCTCTGAGTACTGCCCCTTCCCAGTGACACACTGCACAAACACACCACTGACGTGTGGGTCCAGCATCACTGATGTTCAGACTTTATTATGGCATTCATTTCTACAGCCCAGTGTGCAACTCCATTTCCCATCTGATCCTCAGATGGAGCAAACCAGTTCCACCCAGGAGGTGAGGATAAGCCAGAATGGCAGGATCTGCAGTCTCATCTGAATCCAGGCACTGCCTGTTGGAAAAGGCTTGTTTGGGCATCCAGGTTGGTCCTTTCCAGAGGTGATTACTCAGATACACATGGAAAGGATGATCAAGAAAATAGTGGAAAATACTTATAATGGCGGCATTCAGTGTTGGTTCAGGCTCTGAGCTTAGTATTTGATGAGAAAGAAAGGAAAATTTAGACTATTGTCTCTCAGGTACATATATTTCTATGGGGCTTTGCTGACAGGGTTTCAGTTGTGGGTAGTTCAGTGGAGTCTCCTTCACTGGAGACATTCAAACCCCGCCTGGATGCGTTCCTGTGTGATGTACTCTAGGTGACCCTGCTCTGGCAGGGGGGTTGGACTGGATGAGCTTTCGAGGTCCCTTCCAACCCCTAGGATTTTGTGACTCTGTGATTCTGTATTCAGCAGAAGGTTCTGTGCATCTCCTTTGCTTTGGAGCAGGTATGATTTGAGACACAGCTTTCAGCCATGGAGGCAAAACTTCCAGCTCAGCTGCTAAGTTTAATCAGGATTCCTTCACTCAGTGGAGAATTAAAAGCCAGAGAACCATAAATCCCTAAAACAAATGGAAATAATATGGCATTGGACAAGTCACTTAATTTCATGTTTCCTGTCTACAATAGAAATGGCTCAGGAACTGAAAGAGATGCTTTTATAGGACCAATGAGATTCTTTGCAAGTCACAGGAGACTTGGTTGGACTTTTAAATTTTTTTTTACAGTGGGAAAATATTCCTAATATAAAATACAGACACTAGAAGAAAAAAAGAGCATCAGAGAAACACAAAAATAATTTGCCGAAGCAAACTGACTTAGAAAGGAGAAACACTTCACTTATCATCTCTCTTTTGTGTTAGCAACAAAAGAAATGTTTTCTCCTAGAAGCCTCTGGAAAACATCACTGATCTGATGTGTCTCCCAGGGCAGGCTCTGCCTGTATCGCCAGAAGACACCTCAGTCACCATTCAGCTAACTTCACCCACCAGCCTTTACAAATCCTGTCTGGTTATTAGCTTATCACCTGGCCAGCCCAAGGGCTAGCCATTTCAGGGAAAGTACAGAAATCCTTCTCATAAATAACGTGTCTAACATATCTGCCCTCTCACTCTGTTCTTCTAGGGCAGGTAAGATGCTGCACCATTTACTGCTGCTCTATATAGTGACACACATCTCTCCACATGGGAAATGTATTTACAAAGATTACCTAGCAGAGGAGCAGAAAATGATTTTGTACTGGAACCTGCAGCTTATCAGGAAAATGATGTTTGGCAGGGACAGAGCCCATGTCTGGCAGAGAGCAGCACGTTTCCAGTTCTGGCGGTTGCAGAGGCAGAGCTGCTTCCAGCAGGGCTGCAGGTAGCAGGAGGCTGATTGATGGCAGCCGAGCCTTGGACCTGGGACCAGCAGAGAGCCCCTGTGGCTGACAGGCACGTGGCAGCTTGCAGGAGCTGTGGGCATGGGTGGCACAAGTATTTTACAGCTGTAGCTCTAAGAGCAAACCTGCCCCCAGAGAAGCACTCACCCCTTACCCCCAGCCCCTCAGCCCTCACAGCAGAACAGTTTCCCCTTCACTATTTCTCCCAGTTTTTTTGGGGTAATTGTAGCATCTTGGCATGGTCACTAAGCAAGAAAAAAAAAAGCAAGCTCTGCCAGACAGATCAGAGCCCCCCTAATCTCAGGAAAACAAGCAGTCCCACCACCCCTGCAGCCCTCCCTCAATCACAAACCCCATCCACCCAAACCCCAACCCTCTTCCCCTTTCTACAGCTGGCAGCTGCTATTCCTAAGCCAGTAAGTACCAGTGGCATCTCTTAGCCCACCCATTTAATCCCTGGTTCCCCACTCAGCAACTTTGTCTGGTGGTGTCTGTACCAAGCGTTACACATCATGATGGTTCAGAAGCTGCAAGATTAAAGAGTTTTCCATTGTCTTTTTAGATTATGTTTTAGTTCAGTCAGTTTTAAAGCTTTTACCAACCCCTGTGGAGATTGTTCCTTTCTAAATAAAAGCTCATTTTATATGATGGCAGGTGTTTGATTTTTGAAGAGTCAGGGCAATCACTATGAAGGCTGTCAATGCTCGTTCCTGGCCTTTTTTTCTCATCTTGCCCAAAATGTCAGTAGAACAGGAGAAAGGTTCCCATATGTGAAGGGTTAATCTACCCGTGTTAAGTCCACTAGGAGTTTGTCTGTCACTCTTTGTGGAGGATGAAAGTGGATGTGATCCTGTATTCTTCAGGAGGTAAAAAATTGATTTTCCTGAAGTGCTACCAGAGAACAATGACAATTATTGAGTATTGCAGGGACTTTGGAAACCCTGCAGAGAAAGGCTGGGACCCCCATGTCAAACCTGGTGGGAGGTGGGGGGCTGTTAAAATAGCTCCAAGGAGGATACTGACTTCAGGAACATCAGTGTCAGTGTCAGGCACTCCTTTACACAGTAAAAAGCAGCATCTTTTCAACCTTCCCTTTTTTGAGGAAGCTTTTGCAGGCCTGGCTGGGGTAGGAAGCAATGGTGCAGCTGCCCCATTTAACTCCTAGGTCTGTGTTGATGGGCTGTTCTTCACCCTGGCTTTATACAGAGAGACAGGAGCTAAACTGAACTCCGAGTACCAAACACTTTCCCTGAAGTGAGTCAGGTTTCCACTGCTGTGGTAAAAACCAAAGCAAGATTGGAAAGCTTTCGAGGCTGCCACACAGGAGTGCAACAGTCTGGGCAGTGACTGAACTCCACACCTGTAAGAAACCACCCCACAGCTTCCCTTTCAAGCATACAAATAAATCAACAGATAATATGCTGCAAATCCTACTCACTTGTTACTCCTGGGCAGAGACATATGCTTCTTTCATACATTCATCTTTAACTCTTCATCATCTGCACTGTTCTCACAACACCTTCCAGTTTCTGCACAGCATACTGGTGGTGAGGTGCCCAACACAGCACTGCTACGAATAGCAAAGATTGAGGCAATGTTCAGAAAACCATTTGTTGCAGAGGTAGTTGACAGAGACAGGCCAGGTAAACACGAAAGGAATAGCTTAGGATCAAGCAAGTGCAATCAATCAGCTCGACAGCTCAGGCTGAGGAGATTAAGCCACATTTGCATTTATACTCTAACCTGTTCTCTCCAAGGAGAACATTAGGGTGTTTGTCTAGGTGTTAGAAATTACTTGGAAAAAAGGTGCCTTGATGCAGATGGCAGTTATAGTGTGTTGATTGTTTTGGCTTTTTCTGCAGTGGAACAAAACACCAGCTTACACTGAGGAACTGTCAGGGGGAGAAACTCCTGCATGGTTCTTCAGGAGCTGGAGGTTTTAAGTGTGTTGAGTGCTGGCAATCCTGGCCATACTAGAAGAATCTTTTCTGACAAATGTGAGTCAGGATTGATCACTAAAGTCACAGAAAATGAGAGAGAAAGCACAAAATGGAGAGTGAGTTAAGACCCAGGGGTACTCAGAATCCTAGGATGATTTTTGCATTTTATCTGACCAGGTGCCACACAAAGACAGTTTGCTGCACCCTGGCTCGTCTGGTAGCAGCCTTTGTGTGTTACGTTGTATGACAGTTGAGTATAGATGGCCCAGTGGGAAAGCTGGTAAAAGGCAGAGCTTTATTAGTAATCACAGAGGGTTTGCAAAAGGCTATGGCTGTTTACTTTCTGCCTTATCCTGACCCTGTGATTAAGGATGCACTGATCATTATTTGCTTATTAAGACTTGAAAACACAGGGTAGAAATTTACTCAGCTCCTCTTCACAATCAGCAAGTGTTCATATGAGCTTTTAGATTACAGAGCAGATGCAGTAACTACTGAAGTGAGATTTTCCAGGGACATTACAGACTTAGAACATGTCCTGCATGACTGGAATGAACCAAAGCTAACATTTCCTCTTTGTTCAGATGTTAAACTGAAGTTCAATGAACCATTTCTTCTTTTCATGCAGGGAGACCTTTAAAGCCATGTGTTCAAGTACAGGCTTGAGATAACTTGTAAAGTTTGGTAACCATAATTGCTTCTTTGAAAGAAAAGGTGTAAGCCTCCTTGCAGCCCTGAGTTAAGACCAATACACAGGGAGAGTGGGACTTCAGATTCAATCATGTCCTCCTGCTTTCTAGTAGCTAACTTGGTGGTAGCTGTGTTGGACCCTATTTTAAGGTAATTCCATTAGAGTATCTTAATTTCTGAAAGGAACTGACTCTCTGATGATACCTTTTGTGTCAATCCATCTCCCAGTGCTATCTGAGTGCTAAAATTCTGGAAACTAGTTTCTATCTATATCAAAATACAGTTCCCAGAACACTTCATGAATGGTGCTTATATGATGTTCTGAATTTCTTAGACTGTAACGTTCAACATTTTTTATCTAACTTGTTAATGTTCTGTAAAGTGGCACACGCAGCCACTTTAATAACCACAACGTACTCTGTAATAAAAACAAATTCTTTGTATATCCCTCAGTGACCAACATGGAAATTAAGACCTCAAATTTTCCTCTTAACCAATTCCAAGTCAGGCCCCAAATGTGACCATAATATTAGAATAAAATCTGTAAGCCAAGGATAATGCTATGCTCAATATTTTATTTATATTTTTATGTAAACATAATTTGCTTTGTAGGCACAATATAACAAAAGCTCTAAAGCAACAAATACAATTAAACAGTGTTTCAGTTCACTTCAATCAGGCTTAAGTTAAAGAGAAGCTTTCACAGTTCCTTTAAGGCAAATTGAGAAATAATTTGTTTCACTTGAAGAAACTATCCAATTGTCTTAGAGTTGTTTAAACAACACTGTCAGTAGTAAGCACAAACGTTCATTTCTACTACAATAAGACTTGGTCAGTAACAAGTCTCAGCATCATCATTTTGTGTAGCATTCCCCCTACCACTTCAGATGCAACACTACTGTTTGTGGTACTCTAAAAGGTACTTAGGGCTTGTGGGCCAAATTCTGTTCGCACAAATCCTGCTTCCAGAACAGATAAGTGAAAAATTTCAATTCATTTCAGAAGTAACCTTCATATATGCCATATTAATACCAGTAAAACACAGAGCAGAGTTTAGCTTGCTGATGGTAATACTCATCTGTGTTGCACTTAGGTCGGTCCAGAAGTATTCCTTTGTACTCACTGCAATACCTGATACTCTGCTGATCAGAAAATGGCCCTAAAATTGGTATGAATTAGCATGAAGAGTATTTTTGCCTTGCTAAGAAAACCAGAAAGAACCAGCCAAAATTATTTAGTTTGATTGTTGTCCTTATGGTGTCTGTGGCCATAACCAAGATCACCCGTCTTTATTTGTCTTGAAGGGTAATTTAACTGTAGAGCCAACCATACTGCGGTTTATAACAGAAGAACAGATTTGCTATTCTGCTTGCCCTACTAATTTAAGGCCTTGAGAATGCCACTTTACTGCCAGCTTGAAGGTCACCAGCAATATTGCTCACTTTGGCATCAAATCAAAATTCCTAGTTATGTTAAGGTTTGTTGCAGGACAACATCATTACACTAACTGCAAAAACAAAATTGGGCATGTTTCCTACCATTGTCAGCTTATGAGTCATGAAAACTTAACGGCCTTTCTTAAACGCCCAACTGGCAAGCCCAATACATGGAAAACTCTCACTGAATATGTCTTTTTTTTCAGTGGATAAAGTCCCTGTTTGGCCCTGATGTGGCACTGGAAGTGTAGGCAAGTCCATCTTGAACAGGAAATCAACTATAGTGAAGTTCTGCATCAACATCTAGAGAAAACTGAAGTTCTGCTTCGATTAATATTTCAAAAGCTTTTTTGGCATTACTCTCCACAGTTATTTCTTCTCATTATTTTTGAATTTGTTTAACCCAAGGGAAACTCCTTCAGAATGAATGTTCTGCACAATTATCTGGTATTATAACAGCAACATCATGAGTATAGTGTAATGAGATGGACATTAATACTCAGGCAGCAAGATGAAACGAACAGAAAAAACAAGAGAGAGTCTTCTAAAACCACACATAAAAGTCATCCAGACCCACAAGTCCTTTCACCTTGAGAAAAAGCCTGAGAAGCCCTCCCTCTCCACTTTTCCATATTAGTTTTTAACTTCTATGACTACAGGATACTTGATTTAGGTGAACAACTAGCCATGCCTGGGGAAATACTTTTTTTTGAAAAAAATATATTAATTCACAGATATATGGCATTATACAAGGTCTCTGACATTCCTTTAGCATTTCTGCTGTAGGTGATTGCAGTCATTTTAAAATAGTTGTTTTAACAAGACAGTTGAGGACCTGAGCAGCTGCTGCTTGGATAGGTGAAAGACATGGAAAAAATATTTACTTTTGTCATGTTTAGATATAGTGTCCACTAGTGGGAGGTAGGTAAGACTAGCTGGTCTTCGAATACTTGATCCTGCAAATAATTACTAACATAAACATATGTATGGAGCAGAGCTTTTGATAGAACTACTCACCCAGATGAAGTTATCCCTGTGCATAATTTCTGATGGGATTAAGACCTAAAACTAATTTTTAACAGGGTTAACTTCTGTAGGAGTTCAGCTCCAGCTTGATAGTTGATCATCACATTAGTGATTTCAGACCAGTAAACTCCATCAACAAATTTCTTTCCACGTACTGATGAGTGATCCTTACCAATGATATAAAATTGGTTTGGATTTTGGACAGAGATGAGTCAACGCATCCTTAACAGAAGATGTTGATCTGTCAGTAACAATGCTAATTGCTACAGGCCATTAAAGTTCTGAGTCTATAAGAGCACCTCATCGACCTTTTTCTTTGCCTGTAACATACAGCGTGATAGCTCAGATCAACAGGAAAGCATGACAGTTGGCACTCTGTGTCAGTTACTGGTGCTGATGACTAACGTGATTATACAATACTAATCAAAGTCTCCCAATTAATGATTTCTTGCATAATTTCAGATTTCACAATTCTAAATGAGGTATTTTTGAAAATGAAGATAGGATTGCTTATAAAATTATAAGAGCATGACTAAGGAAAATGAAAACTCATCTTTTTTTAGCAACTTTTATCTGTGGTTCATAAAAGAAAAACTAATTTAACACTGAAAATCCACAAACTTAAAATCCTCCCTCCAGTTACTTGAATCTTCCAGACAGCAAGGGGAAATTTTTTGTACTGTTTCCAACTTGCAAAAAAAGCCCAAACGCCCCAAATAACCTTATGCAAAATGTTGGAATTTGCATGAGAAAGATGCCCATCTAAAATTACACAGGAAGTTAATAAGGCTTTTAAATTGGAACAGAAAAATCGATGGGACTCCTACAGGAGTTGGGTATTACACAGGAATGTCATAATACTGCACTGGATGAGAATGGCACTTGAGTTCAAAACAACAATGATCAACAGCTCATAGCTCAGCTGACTGCAGACAAATACAACACACACTGTACTACAGCATTTGTTCACTGATGCACAGAATAGATTTCCCAGTCTCGTTCCCTTCTACTTCATCAATCTTTCTGCTTCCACCACCTCTGGCTGTTACTGGATGAATGGCATGCGCTCTTTATTTTCATTGTCCCCTTCATGGTCTTCTTCCTCTTCTCCAGCCTCGCTTGTCTCTGTGCTGTCGTTGGCCATCTGTAGGATGAAAGATGAAGGACATCAGAGCACCCTCCACATTGTTTTATTCATTCTTGTTTCTGTTTGATTCATTTGATAAAGTGACTTTAGAAATGAAAGAAGACATGGTTGCAACATGAAAACAAACATTCTGACTCTGTAGAACTTGTTGGTACTACACCATTTCCAGCTAAAATTATAAGCTGTTCCCTCACAGCTTACAGCTGAATTCTGTAACAGAAAGCTGCTTTGTAGGACAGTTGCAGACTCTGCATGTGCAGCTAGCTGATATTAAGGCTCTCAGCTAGGAAATACAACTGCGTAGGAAGTTTACAGAATGTGTGAGACCTCTGGTTTACAACTCCTGTATTTGCTCTTCCAGAAACAGGTAACACTATTCTGTATCACCAGCTAGTGGATGGTATCTGGTCCCACATAAGGCATAGCATCATGAAAACTCACAGAGCAACTGTTTTATATAAAAAACAATGAGAGTTTGTTATAGAGCAATGGATATGTAGCTGCTGGCAGAATATGTCCATGACAGAGTGCAAATCTTGGATTGTACGGGAGCAGGGAGAAACTGCATTTCCAGATTTTACTGAAGATCCCTGTACAGGCAGTAGGCAATTGCAGAAATTTGTAGTTCAGGATAGCATTTAAGGAGCACATCATATTTTTTCACATGGGAATATTTATTTCAAGCTGTGTAAAGGTGCAAGTTTCTCCTTTACTTCACCTTGGCAGTTTGACTTGTCTCTGGAGGCACAACAAGCGTCTGGTTAACTGGACAGGTGGTGGTGTTTAACAGCATAAATTAGTATGACTGAATTCTCTTTACACCAACATTACCTCTCTTAGGACACGGGAAGACTCTTGCATTAGCTTCTAACTATTTCAAAACCAACTAAGAAAGGGACCCATTTCCTTTTTAAAGAGAAATGCAGTGGCATTGTACCTTCCCAGTTTGATTCCTAGCCTCTGCTGGAAATAAAAATACAAATCTCAGACACAACTTGATTTTAATGAGGAAAAGCAATGCTCTGAAGTTATCCATATTTTTGCATTAACACCCGTTTGTCAAAGTGTATCAAATTTGTTCTCACCTTCTAACCAACAGCTACTGTGAATATACAGTATCAAGAGAACAGATGGAATAAATGCATTAATGTTGTGCTACAGATTCTTGTTTACAGTTTTAAGATGCAATTCGGCTACAAAAGAATGCCCAGTTTCTATATGTGAAGCCCCAGAAGACTCCCTTTTGCATGCAGCAATTTTGTATGAGATTTGGGGCCAATTTTAGAGTAAGCACGAGAAAGAGCTTAACTATAATTCCAGGTTCTTTTCTGTGCTTTCAAAACAGGAGATATGTCAGGTCTGAAAGCAGACTGATTTGAAGTCAGGTTTTCATTATCTTTTTTACTGCTCTTTCCTACATCATCAGTGAATGTTTAGGCATGAGCATGGCTTTCATTTCCTACTGCTCTCTGTAAAGTTTCAGTAGTGTGTTAAGTGCTCCAAATCCAGTGGACCAGAGTTCTGTCACGATTACCTTCCTTCAGAACATTTCTAGAAAGAAGCATTTAGAGATTAGACCTCATGTGTTATAAAAATGTAAAATTCCTACCAAAGGTACACTGCAACTTTTGTATGGGAATCAGAAAGCACTTCAACATTTGTACACTGGAGCAATACTGACTGTGTCTTATTCTGTTCAATCCACTTATTTATACAGGAATTTTGTATTACATGAAATGTCTGTTTGTTTCCCATCACAGGGACAGAAATAGATGTGGCAGTTTTATCCTGACCTAAGACTTGCAGACACATCTTTAGAGAGGCAGATAGCCATTAAGTATAGAAAAGTAACTGCTGGGACTCTAGGAATTACAATTGCACTTCACTTTGGGTTAAATATATAAATAATGATTATTGTGTGTACTTGGGTGCTATGGATTTAGAAGAAAACAGTATAACAAAAATGACAAGGGACATGTCTCCAGAAGTCAATACCATGCTTTAACTTGTGTGACTGTACACCACGTGTACAGTGCTTTGCACTCACCAGGGGAGTGGGTGCTTTCTCCACATCCAGAATTAGTTTTCCTATATTTCCTCGGTCATGGATTCTTTGCATGGCCTCCTTCACCTGAAAGAAAGACAACCTATTTATAATTTTCAGGCACACAGTAAGAGAAGCCTGAATGCCTTCCTTCCAAAACCAGCAACAGATTTAAGGCATGCTATGTGCAAGGTCATTCAAACAGCTGCTTGAAACAAAATTAATAGTTAAACATTTTTTAGTGAATTTGCAAGGTGTGATTTTTGTACTGCGCTTGACAAAATGGGATGTGAGTCTTGATGACAGTTTCTGAATAGCATAATACATTCATAATGTTAATGTACTACAAAAGTAATCGTTAGCTGAGGTGCAGAGAGAAATATAGGTTGAGGGATTAATCATTACAGGTTGTTTATTAGATTTTCTCTTTGCAGAACATTTATCAAGAAGCCCTACTTTCACTGAAAGTATGAAATATTTTTCTAATAGACCCATGATATTTTTCTATTAATTTGTGTTCCTATAGAGGGACTGCTGTATCCAAGCAGTGGCTGTGATTAATGCAGTACTGTGGTTTTCGCTGCATAAGCAAGTAATTCTTTCTCTCTTTTTTCTACCATTTTTTTCCTCTTTTTTTCTAATTTTAAATAAGTTGTGTCCTACAGATACCCCTAAGATTAGACATTTAGCAGCTGGCTGCAATTAACACATGTGAGAAAGGAACAAAAACCTCATCTTACTAGTGCACTGGAGAAGAGCTTATTTTGATGTATGAAGTTTCAGAACTCCTGAGAGCTCAGTGTTGATGAATTGAAATTGTGTGTGTCTTGTACTCAGTGTTCCATGTGCAGCGTGCAGACCACTGTCAAATCACTGGAAACTGGGAGATGTCAAGAATTTCTTCACTTTCATGGTGGGAAACTGCACCAACTGAAAATGTACACATAAAAGCTGTTTCATATCCTCGTCACATTATTTTTTGCCAGCATAACAGGATATGTTGAGACAAGAAAGAGTTTTATGTTAATAGGATCTACCATCTGTGACAGTTTTATTAAATATTTTTAGAATAATGGCATAGAAGTTTGAAACAACATGCTGACTGGGGAACAGGTGGGTCCCACAGTACATTTAAAAGCCTGAACTGAGGTCCAGGCACCTGAGATAATTACTGAATGTCTAATACAGAAGGAGGTATGAGATTTTTAAAGATACTAAGTGAATACAGCTTTCAACTTCCAATTAAATTTAATGGATGCTGGGTACAAAATGTCTTTACCATCTGTTGGCCTTTTTTTGAAAGCTGACTGCAGCGAAGTCAATATTATAACCTTAATTTTGCCAAGTGGTTCCCTCAATTAGTAAATACCAGACTTTAAAAAAATAATCTGTTGGAACAAAAGAAAAATTGCACTGCAAAACACAATGGCTTTCTAACTTAGGGCACAATTGCAAATTAACCTTGGAAAACACAATCTTACGGATCCCACTGGACAGAAGATTGATTTTTAAATGTAGTCCACAAAATCACAATAACTTACAGTTACCTTACAGCATAAACAATACCTAACTGTCCTGTAAGACTTGTTCTGCACCATGGACAATATTCCTCTAAGAATATCCAATAAAAACTCTGAAGAAGCAGCAGCTGTATTATTTTTTATGACTCTTATTAGCCAAATCAAGCTTTTAGGAGTCTATAACACAGCATAAAGGACTAACATTCATGTGACAGAACTGGAGAAATCAGCAAATGCACTTGCTTGTCCATTGAAATTTATCACCAGAACATCATGTGGAAAGCAGGGTATGCAGCATTTATTTTAATCTGTACCACATCATATTTAGCAAGGCAAATTTGAGAAAATGTGCTTTCTCTGCATTTTTCACATGCACAATAACAAATGTAAGGCTCTGGAGAGAGGTTCAAAGTTTGTTTCCAGGACACTCGTAAGTAGCTTGCAAATGCAAACAGCAGGCAGAGGCAAAGGGAACAGTAAAACTTGTAATAGTAATAGTGGCTATGGAATCCAGATGGAGCTATTACAATACATTAAAAAAATTATAAAAAGTTTGAGGAGCTGATACAACAGCTGTATTTTAGTGTTATTTACAACTTACCTATCCAGCTAGTCAAATTCAGTACTAGTGCAATGCCATTCAGTACACTATGTCTCAGTTAAGAGACCATGAGCTATAAGTAATTTTTATGTTTATGGCTGCTAGCAGTCCACTTATTCAACCAAGACCACAACTATTTGTTTCCCAAGGTGTCTGATTATTAAAACCATTCCCTCTTACACTACATAGGGCAGAAAGCATTAAAAAAACCTTCTTTGCTATGCAAGTATGGTTAAGGCTTAAGTTGTTCTGTGCAGGCTATATAAAAGCATTTACTTTTTCATGTGAACATTTAAGTGTTGCAAATGGTTTGCCTTGCACAGACTGTGGCACGGAGCTTTTGTTAAGTCTGTGCCTAAGTTTTTACATGTTACCAATGAAGACGGTGAATCGCTCTGCACTTGGTTAAAATCAGACCCAGGCTTAACTGGTAGTACAGTCAGCCATGTGGAAATCCTGGAATTTACTGGAGGTTCTCTGAAGTGGTTGAAGTTTGATTCAAAATAAGTATCCCTTCCAGTAGCCAGAACCAAAAGGGTTTTGTATTTTAGACTGGCATATGTTTTTTAAGCATAATCTAGGGTAGACTCATCCTCCCCTATCCATTCAGTCCAGTGGAAAATGATAATAAACACAGGAAAAGGGCCCCTCTAACTCAGTTTGAGACAATCTGCATTTTCTTTAGGGATTTAAGCTTTTATAATTGCAGTAACAATTTTGAGTAAGTGTATTTCTCCCACCCCTTTCAGCTCTACAAATGGTACAGTCATGGAGATGTTACCACGTATCCTCATTTAAGTGTTTTTCAGCAATGACAGTGGACCTGGAAATTAAGAGAACCTATGCAAAACAAAAAACATGGTCTGGAAAGACAAAAGCAATGTACCTCAAGGTCCTTTACAAGTCACGCTTACCATGCCCTGTGAGAAATACTCAAATTCTCATTTTCCATCATAATTCCCCAAGTGCTGCAGATTTTCTGAGCCTTCTAGAAGCTCCTTCCTCATACCACTCTGCTGGACCCAAGCAGAGAGGCAAGCAACATAAAATACATAGAGCTTAATTGGGAACATACAGAACCATTGCACTGTGTCAGCGTTACAGGCTAAATCTAGCAGCTTTAACACTTCTTGGAAAATTTTAATCTATTAACACACAGTTGCACATTTAAAAAGCTGTTATGATACCAATGCCAGCAACGGAATTCTTCAAAGAAGTGTTGATACAAACACAGGATACAAAAAAAATCACAAAGCTGGCAAAGAAGACCTGTTGTGAAAAAGCCTATTTAAGTGTATTTATTTTCTGAGGGGACGGTGTGGTCAGGGTCTCAGAGCTTCTCTTGTACCAGAGCCATTTCTGCCCATCTGTATTGTGTATCAGGCTGAGAAGAGCAACAATTACTGTCAATGAGCCTTGGTAGTAGAGTAAGGGCAGAAATGCCTTCATGTTACCAGTCAGAGAAATGTTCTAAAGAAGAGGTTTCATGACAGTTGTGTTCTCTGGAAGTATAAAGTTTGCTGTACTGAATCCTCTCCAACACCACCGTAGTGTCTCTCTTGGGGTACACTCCTCAAAAGTATCAATAACTTTGGATATTGCGTCCTCTTTAAAATTTCTTATTCTGCTTCAAATAGGCTCATCTTCTCCAGCCTCCAATCTATCCAAAATCAAGCCGAGGCACTTATCTTAATGAACAATGTTAATTGGCCTACTGCTTTATAAATATAGGAAAAGTTAAATGGGAAATGTATTACTAATTATCTGTTGCACCATTTCACAGTGTGAAAGATAAATGCAGCCTGCCTACGAAACGGATGCTATTTTCAAGCCTTTTGGATATTGTTTTAAACATAATGATCCATTTCTATATTTGGCTCTTACAAGGAACCGATCTCAGGAGTAAAATAAGAGCCTGCAAAGTTGGAACACTAAACTGCTTGCTATGCCAATATAACACATTGGGGGCTTTAGGCTCATGTTAGTACTATGGATGTTTAGTAGAGAGAAACAATGAAGGCAAATTGCCACGGAAAATCGTCCTAGTGGAAAAGTCAAAATACAATGCTTTCATCAGCCTAGGAAGCTGTTCAGCTCAGTAATATAATGAATGTTAGCAGGGTTTTTTAGTAAAATTATACATTTACTTCAGAAAAATAATATTTGGAAGACACTGGTGCTATAGAGGAGTAGATATTCTTTTAATTCCATGAGGTCAAAAGCAGTTTGTTCCTTAGGAGTGTGTCTATAATATCAAGAGAACCCCCACCTGATCATAGCCAAGCCTGCCCACCACAGCTGTAGCACACAGAAACAGTAACAGCACCTTTTAACCATCTGTCAATGTACAGCCAATTTCATATATAAGAGGTGGAACAAAGCATTGCAATAGTAAAATAGTTTTATCCTGAGGCTCTCTTACTTCTGGTCTCCAAAGGATATGGGGAGAGAGGGAGCACTCATTTAGCCTCTTTAACCATCAGAAACAGACTCATGTCTTTTCTCAGGAGTGTTGTTTGTTTGCTTTAACTGTATTGTCAATAAAAGAACTTTCAAGTTCAGGAGAGAAATAGCAGTAATACAGAGGCCAAATACAAGAAATGCAGAAACTGGCAAATGGATTTAGATAATTGTCTAAATGTACAAGCATGGGCTAGAATGTGAAGTTAGAAGCCTTAGTCTGGAAAAGACAAATAAATGTTAGATTGTCTCATGGGGTCATTCTAACAGCATGGTCTTTGGTTCAGTATCATTGTGCAGAACAGGCCCAAAATCTACTTTGTGGTACTATTGCAAGGTTCAGTAGATGTTGGAAAGGAAAGTGCACAGCATGACAGCTGCTTTTTGTGGAGAATCTGGAATACTCTGTGTATTTCACTCCCTGTTCCACTGGTGTAACTTGCCCAACATCACTAGCTTGCATGCGAATGAGAAGAGCAGGTATTGGGAGAGGATAAAAGTCTCAGTTGATAAAGGAATGCTAATAGTGTTCAACAGGCCTCAATTAACCAGGCCATATTCTGTAAATAAGTATTATCCTTCAAACGTGATTTTCACGCAGGTCAGCACTTTCTGACCACTCCTCCAATCTCAGCAGAGCATGAAATTTTTGTTAGGAGAACTCAGTATTTTCCTTATGAAAGCTGAAAGAGCTTCCTTCCATTACCTTGCCGTAGCCTTCTCTATGCAGCTGCTGTATTACTGCCATGCAAGCCCTCTCTGACCAAGAGAAGAGCTGTCTGCAAGCATTCCTTACCAATAATTAATTCCTCTCTTGCTCACTGTCGTGTGTCTGAGAAGCCTGCAACTGCATCATGTCTGCAAAATCACATGGACAGGATCTCCATGGTGATAGTGTCATGTGGTATGCAAACATCAGCTGGCTAGTCAAGGTTACTTTGGCAACCCAAGTGTCACAGGTAACGATCCAAATCTTGTTCAGATTTATGAAAGAATAATCTGAATTTAAGCTTTGCCTGTTTTTCATTCTAGGGCTGGTTCTGTTCTGCCGCTGTTCATAAAAGCCACTATTTCAATAAGCCCATTAGAATTACAAACACTAATATCAATAATACTTACTTAAGCATCATTTGTATGCAGTAATGAAGAAAAAGATGCACACTGCAGTCTGTTCTAGCTGAGATACCGCATAAACAAAGCTTTAATACTCCAGCTTTCATTAGTGCCATGAGGCAACATGATTTTATTATCAGACTCACTGCTGTGGTCTATTACAGATCTATGTTGCCTTTAATATGAATTGTGAGCTGCAGTATGATTGCAGATGCTCTTCTCAGTCCAGGAGGAGAGTTTTTCTTTCATGTCATTGACATATATGGCTTTTAAAACTGAACACAGCTCTCCCCACAAAGAGAAATCATGTAGTCTCTGTCTTCTGGATTATGTCTGTTTAGCTTTGGTCTGTGGAAAGGAGGAAACTCAAGAACCCAAGGATAACAGTTTGTTAGCTTGCTGGCAGCTCTGAGAGAAGTGAACTGGTGTACTACTCCATGCAGATTTTGCCAGGGTGTTGTGCACAGGAGGTATAGAGCTAAAGTAAACCTCCCTTTTAGGCTACATTTGCCACAGCCCTGTTAACATGGCTTGGGCTAAGAGAAGGGACAGGACCTGGGCTCCCTGGGTATCCTGTGACACACACATGGTGAGCAGTCACTGGGCTCCTTCACACTCGTGACTGTGGCCTTCTAGTCTCAAAAGTGACAACTGTCAAAATTTAGTCCTATTGTTTTGCTGGCACATTTGCTCCTCACTAATCTTGAAGTGTCTCTCATGTTTATGCAACATTGATTTAATTGATTAATATTTCATCAGGAAACAGGCTTTTTTTTAAAGCTTTTTTTTTAAAATGAGTTTGTAATATTTTCCTCTCTCAGGGTAAGTCTTCTGTAATAGCTTTTGTAGAAAAACTTTTTGCTTGGGTGGGATTACTGACAGTTGCCCTACCACAGATGCAGTTATTTAGACAAAACCACCCTTTCACTGGTAGGGATTATTGCACTTGGAACCAATGGAATAACTTGTATTGACCACAAAATGCTTCCATGGGAATGATCTGCATTCATGATAGTATTTTCCTTGCACTGTGCAGCAGAACAGCCAGCAGAGAAATGCTTCTAGTATTTAACTGACCTAACTGCTGTGACAAAATCTTCCAATTATCCGTTTGCATGGGAGCTGGGTGTATGGGAGGCTGGCAAACCCACATCTGCAATTGGCCTGGATTATCCTCTCTTTCCCAAGCTGATTTGCCTCCTGTATCTACACCATTAATTCTGAAGAGACCTCTCAAACACTGTTCTCCTGGAGGCTGTGGGTATGCAGCATCTTGCAAGACAGATGGAAAAGAAGCATAATATTTACAGGATTTTGACTAGGCTCTATTCCTGCCCATGGTGAATACAGCCAGCTCTTCACATGCAGAAATCAAGCACTGAGCATAGGCAAGAAGACACATCAAACTCAGGGTATCTGGGGCCCAATTTTCATAAACACCTATTGAAAAAAAAGTGCATGGGAAAAACATGGATACAATCGAAACCTACAGCTAAAGTGTTAAAAAATATGTTATCCAACTCACCTTTTTATGCTCTGTTATGCTGGACTTTTGCCCCAATGGTTTTGTGTGCATACATGCAAATAGAAAGTACTTTTAAAAATCACTTTCATTCCTCCATTGCTATTCACAGCTGCAAACAGCAGCTCTGGCCTCTATTCCCTTCTGCTGCCTGTCAGTGAGGAGGGGCCTTTTCTCTGGAATACCTTTTAGCCTCACTGTATGTTGCCATGGCAGCAAGACTAAAACCAGACCCAAGACGAGAAAAGTGTCAAAGGAATAAAACTGATGCTACAGGCAAATTCTTACTCTGAGTCCTCCCTTGGCTACTGAAGATATCTATTAAGTTATACATCTTTTAGACAGAGCTACAGCTGCAGAACTGTGCTCTTTGCACTCTTTACTTATTCCTATAAGCTCCTGCTGACGTCAATAAGTATTTGTTTTGCTTCAGTAAAATTCAAAGAAAGAGAGATTTAAAGCCTTGTAATTACAGAATAACTGAGCCAAATCTTGCCAGTTTTTACGTACTGAGTCAATAGGGATAAAGCAGAAAAAAGGCAGAACCAACATCAAATTAAATATTTAGAAGTACTAAACAGCAGTGCCTAGATTATCAATTTGGTGGGAGCTTTCCCACATGGTAGAAGAGGAGAAAAGACCTTAAAGTTTGATCCATGAACACAAAGAATTCCAGCAAGTTGGGATAGCTCAGGGGTATTCAAAGCTTTGACAGCTAAAGACTAGCATTTTGTTTGCAAGTGAAGTGCTATAGAGAGAGCATCTCTGTAAGACTGTGTATTACCTCAGTAAAACTCTCAGAGTGAGAAGGAAAGCTGTTTTTGATTTAAACTGGCACAGCACAGCTTTTTGCATTATCACTTATTACCGACATAAGCTCAAAGAAAAAGGGATTTTTTTCTGCATTAATATGGGAAATAATTACCTTATTAGTTCCAAAGTCAAGGGTTGTTTCTAAAGGGTAGAGATTTGGTGAAGAAATCCCTGGAACACACTCAAGCAGAAAAGCCCTATCTCGTGAATCAGAATGAAGCTTTCAGGATCCTGTGCTGGAATTTCTTTTAGAGTAACAATAAAGCCAAAACTCCTTGGCCCAAATATTCTGCAGCAGTCTGTCTAGTCAATAGCACAATGCAATTGTATTGATTCTACACTATTAACCAGGCTGAAGATGAGCACAGTGTTGCATGGAAGGGATACAGAACTGTTGTGATAAAGTTAAACATTTCCTCGAATCCCTCCTCCATCACACTTCTGGTTGCCACTATATCCCTGTGAGCCACCGACTCCCAGCTGCTGTCTGACTCTTTGGGATTGCTGGTAGAAATAATGATAGCCTGGTCCCAATGTATACTAGGAAGATGGCATGAAGCACATCAAAGCCACAAGTAGAGGAGCTCAGAACTGGTCGCCTTTACCGTATCTTTCTCCATTCTGAGCAATAATGCATCTTACAGTAAGCTGCAGCCAACTGTGCACACAGGGATGCCCCAGACACTCCTGAACCTCGGGGTATTCAGAAGTGTAGTGGTTCAGATTCCACTCCAGTCAGTCTGGTTTGGGCTGCACCAGCAGTTCCTACACTGGGGAAAATTCCTTTTGCTGAGAAGGACTTTTGGCAGTCACAGGCAAAAGAAGCAGGCCTCTGTATTTGGTTAAGATGCAGCAGTTTCCTGCCTAAATTGAATTAATATATAATGTTCAGTTTGGTGTATTCCTGTATTCCACCTCAATCTGCTCTAACAATTTATGGCAGGAAATAAATTTTATGACATTCACTACTATGCAATTTTTTAAAAAAGACATTTTATGTCATTTTGCATCAAGCTCCCTGACATCAGTTTTTAAATTCTTGCCTCAGTAATGTTGCCTCGTGATCTCTTTGAAACAACATCAAGAGAAAATGCACCAACCCACAAATATGTCTCATTTCTTCTCTTTCACATAAGCACACTCTAACAGAGCATCACTGAACTCTCCCCCCTCTGCCCCCGGAACACACAGACTTAATTATAAGCATTACTGCTTTGTTTAGTGTTGTGTTGTTGTCTTTCTAATTACAATGCCTAGACTGTACAAGGTGAACATTGTTCATCTCCTCTGCACAGCCATGCAGCAGCAATCCTGTCTGGTTACTCCTCTGGGGGAATCTGGCAAACAGAGACCCCTCTTCACACACAAGTGAAAGATCAGACAGCCTTTCTGAACTATGTTGTTTCACAGCCATAGGAGAACTCCAAGTCTGAAATACTTCCAGAACCACAGCTTTTCACACAGACTGTCTAGACACTTGCAGGACACTATGTAAAGACAGAAGAATCTTTTCTTTGACACCATATTCTGCACTGCCTCTGAACCAAATAGTTGCAAGGTCTTCCAAGTCAATCCATGTCTTAACTCTGCCTCTGGGCAACAGGGCACAAACCTTGCCACCTGGGGTGGGGGTAGGGAACCCAACAAACCAGCTTGCAAAATATTAGGTGATTCTTGAACATGCATTTATCAAGAATCAAAGCCAATTCTACCATGTTTTTGTAAATATATGCATTTACACCAGAATATAAATGAAATACCCAAGACTAGTCTCTTTTCTGCAGGGACTCTGCTTCATTTAAGCAACACTTGGGACTGTAAAAGTCCTTGTAAAAAATCCCTCTCCAGATGCTGGATTCTGGTGTAGATGAAACCATGTTCTGACCTCATATGACTGTTCATATGCTCCAAATACAGTAAAATTAGGGATAATGCAACCTGAGCTCACCCAGTACAATGAAATGTGAGGCATGAATAGAGATGGACATTTAACTCACATGTTTTATTTGTACTGGTTACTCTGCCCCACTCCAGGAGGCAGATTTGCACAGTTTGGCTCTGTGTGCATATGCGAAAGACAATTCGTACTATTACTGTTTTGCTACTATGATGAAAAAATAGTTATGCTTTTTCACAGTTGTATGTTTAGACAAAAAGCCCTTCCAAGTACCTTCCTGATGTGACAAAACCAAAACCCCACACATGATTGCTTTCTTGCTCTTTCCCAAGCTTTTATCAATACCTGTTTATTCAAATTTCTGTTTATTGGTAACCTCACTAGAGAGGATTTGTTTTGCTTTGGGAAGTTGCAAAACTATGGAAAACTTTCCAGAAGAAAGGTCCTTTCTTTATCTTACACTATTTGACCAGCATTCCATGCTGATGGCATATATAACTCACATCTCATTTGTCTTTCAGGCTTGTTTCAGTTCTCTAACACACCAGAACCATCATTCAATAACTGGGTCTTTACAAAAAGACTGATTCCTACATTCTCTCTGTTAGAGATTTCTCCAGTTTACCAGCACCAGTGATTTTTTTCAGTATTTCCCACCTACACTTTTAAATCCAGACTTAAAGCATTGCAACTTGGATCAAAGTAGTTTCCTTTTTTTGCCCCCACTCCCTTAACCTTCCCTGTTGTGGCCTCTCTTTATCTTTCAGTAATAGGGGTTGCTGACTGTGTCTTGCTTTCTTCTACTTCTTGAACCTTGTAACAAGATCCTGCCTCATGAAAACACGTGCTTCTTCTCCTACACTTCCCAAATACCAGCTGATTTTTTTTGGAAGTCATGCACAAAACCTGTGACCAACATGAATTCTGCCACTGTAACTTTCCATCATATTTTCTAAACAATTCAAGTGAGTCAAATATTTTTACTCCTGAAGACCTTCTGTTATGTATTCCTCAGACCCCTCCTTGAACGATATTTTGAGCTTTATTTCACAATAAGAGATCTTAAAATCAATAATAAAAAAATAGAAATTCCTGTACTACCTATCTGCTTATCCCAAAGACCTTTAAGCCTTCCTTTATTGCTACTATGGAGAAGAAATCATGCTCCATTCCAGAACCACAATTCCAAACCATGGGAACTAAACTCACTGGCTACAAAATACAGCAAACATTCAGACTTCCAGAGTAGAGATGTAATCATTAAAAAGCTGTGACACTGTAATTTCCAAAGTCTGAGAAGCATTATATACAAATCCACCACCTAGGATCAGATTTACAAGAGCATGTTAATATTGTGCCTTTGAAAAAAATGTCCATGTTCTTTCGTAACAATGAATTCTCTCCAATAAAATCCATCCTCAATCAGTAAACCAATTATGTAAACTCCTGAAAGTCATCAAAGTAAATCCCTGAAGTCTCTAAATATCCAAATGAGAAAATATTTCTCAAATGAATTCTTGTATAATTTTTTGCAGAAAGCAGTACCATGAGGATTGCAAATCTAGTTATTCATAAGTCATCATTATATTTTTTCATTATTCAAGAAGCTCTCTAAATCAGATCCTACCATTGGGTATCACTCCATAACTTAATTAAAATTACACTTAAACGAAACCAAAAACCAACAGTACATTAAACTGTAATACAGCTGTAATGTTAGACAGTATGATTCATCCTTTTCCTCAATTTGAGCTACTTCAGTTTACAGTAAGTTTAAAATTATTCATCTACGTAAGACGAAAGATATTTGAATTTATCTTGCTCACTAGTTGACAGTTTTACAATATATTTTGCAGTCCTTTATTTCATTTATTACTTAATATTTCTCCTAGCACTGTCAAAAATGTCTTGTTCTAAGCCTGTATTAAAGATCTTAACTCCACATAAAGTATTGTACCAGTGTGATTGCTATAAAAATTGATTTAGTTTACAAGTTTAATGCTTATGTGTGAATACTCATTCAGCTTAGCATTACACGCTGTATCGACTGAAATCAAATTGCTATGTAATTGGTAGCAGGGAAGTCAAAGTACAACTATTCATGTGATGGAACGTCATTGATTCAGCTGAGACAGTTTCTAATCTAATTCAATTAAACTTGCATGTGTATATGCACCAAAAAAAAAGCAAACAGCACGTATACTAGCTACAATAATTCAGGAAAATAGGCAAGAACTTTAATAACACATTTTGCTAGCTCTAGGCTAATGCAGTCTTAACTGTAGGAACTCTTAGAATTATACTTTAATTTGGAAAAGATACAGCACTGTGTTACTTCTGATAAAGAATTCAAAGGTTATGCCCTTTCACCTCAGGAAGGTTTAAGATCTCTAAGATATTTTACCCAGGACATAACCATAGCATGTAACAGAATCCAACTCAGGTTCTTCTCAAAGTTGTTAGTATTTGCTGACGGTATTTGCTGATGTCACTTTTACACCACCTTTATTCTACTAAACTGAATGCATTTAAGCAAAGATTTGGACCCGCATGTGATGTGTGAGGCTTTATTTCTCATAGATAGAGCCTACATTTTCAAATGTGTGTGCTTTAATACCACATTCAAAGCCTGAACTTTGATATTCTAACTAACATGTTCCGTAGAATCAAGACAGTACAAAATCAGTTGCTCATTTGAAAATCTTAAATTACATCGCTTCCTTTCAGTAAGTCAGTGATCATAACATACAGATTTGCCCTACAAAATATCTTTGTGTTCAATCATTCACAGCAGGCTAATACAGATAGGAACCTTTCAGCATTGACAATATATCTGCTTTGCTACCTTGGTGTTCATTTATATCATTATCTGTAATGAGCAATAATATCATTACTAAACTGCAATACCATATAAAACTCTCAGTTATCACATTAAATTTGGATTAGATTATGCTAAGAGATGTCTTTAAGCCCAAGAGTAATTTTGCTTTTAATACTCACCCATGTTTAGAATGATTGAAAAGAATGTATGAGCCATTTTCATTAGGTGAGAACATTTATTTTGATTAATGATTGTTGTGCACTAAAATAAAGTGTTATTTCAGATATAATCATTGCATTTTCATCAGGGTAAAATTATATAAATCAGAAAAGTAAACTTGCTCCCAACTAAAGTTTCCTACTATACTTAGTATGCATTAATGTTGTAAAATGTTATAAAATGTTAAATCTTTGAGACTTTAAAAATCACATGACAGGCAATTTTGGATAACTGAAAAAAAAAATCCAAATCAGAACAACCTAATAATCGGGTGGCATCAGAACAGATTTGTACAGTGTGTGCTGCTACTACTGCTAAGTGCCCATGACCAACTTTCACAGCCTTTGGGAAAACCATGAGTTTCCTGGTGAACCCCAAGTGTGGGCTTAAAGCACAACCTGGAAGACACCAGTTTTCACTGACTGGGATATTCATTCTCTGACTCCCTAGAGAGTAAGGAATTGGCCCATGTTGTTATGGTCCAGAAATGAATCTCACGGTGGATAAGGTAGGACTCAAACACTGGCATATGTTGACTCCTGAATTTTAATATTCAACTGTCCTTCCTAATTACAACCAATACCAGCAACGGATCATCTGGTTAATATGTAGAAGATTATCTACATAAAACTACAAAACTACCTGACCTAAAAGTCTGGTAGATAAGACAGTGATAATTCCTGGTTTTATGATATTGGCAACGTTGTAAGAAATAAAACACACAACTTGTGTTGTCTTTGCAATAAAGAGAATCTTGTAACCTAATTAGACTATTATTATGAAAACAAAAAAAAATTGAAAACAACCACCCTGGAGATTCATTTTGTGCTACTGCTCATGAGATTTCCAGATACTCTACTAGTCTGCCAAAGCTAGTCACCAACATGATTAGTTGCTGAAAAAAAACTTGGTTTTGTTGACGGAACCAATAATCTAATTCTTCTTTGGCTATTATTACATAGATACACTTATGAGCAGATCCTAGGAGAAGAGCTAGAATGTTCATTTTAGAAAGGCATCTCTAAAACTAAAGAGGCCCAATTAATTTCATTTACCAGAGTTCTGTGCCTACTCACAACTAAACATTCTCCTTCTACTATATCTAAAAGCTAATGTCAACATTATCTCTTTATAGGCCAAGCACCCAAAACCCCTAAAAGCAAAAAAAAAAAGAGCTAGAATATGCATCAGAAATGCTTAAGGCATTGTACCTTCTGATGTTTCTCACCACAGTGATTTTGCAGTCTCTGAAAGCATCTCATTCCATTCTGCTCTATTAACCTTTCTGCTCACTGTCAGTCATGGAAGAGCCACAGGGCCCAATGCAGCCTATTTAATCTATCTATTTAAATATAGAGAGATATTTTGCTTATTCTCATCTTTCACTCCCTTTTGATTCTTTACAGTGACTCCTTAGATGGCTTTCTAGGCACTCATTAATCAATGAAGTATCAGAATCATAGATTATAGACAGAAAAAAACCCAAACTAGTTTGATTTGCTGCAATTCAGAGGCCAAGACAGCATCCAAAGCAATCGGGGATCTCCTTCCAGTCTGCAAATGGGAAAGTTTTAAAGGAAAGAGGAGTCTGAATTATTTGTATTCTGTATTGTGCCAGACATATATGGGTGATGTCTCTCAGATCTCTCAGTATCACCAACTAGACTTCATTATTTATATCTCAGCTTTTTAAAAACCCGAGCACCTGGGAAAATAGTTCTTTACAAATTTGAGTTGAGACCAAAACAAGTTTCTGACAGAATGAACACAGTCACTAGGGAACATTAACACAAACCTCAGATTTCTCCTTCACAATACCCTGGGAGAAGAGCTGAATTTCTCACATTAGCAGTCCTCGACAACTCAACCTGAACATCTGAGACTTTCTTTCAGAACCAATCAACTAATTAACAAAGACATACCAGTGGAATTTCACAGGCTCTGAATCTGTGAATTTCACGAGTTCCATTCACAGGCTCTGTGGCTTAAAGACAAATACTAATAGTGCATAGCACAAGAATGAAATAGCAACTAAATGTGTCTTTGAAGACTTAGTTTCTAATGCTTTCCCTTTAGTACCTGCTATTTATCTAGGATTTTTCATTTACAGCATCCAATGGTTATTTCTCTGTGACAGAAAACACTCACTGTTCCAAATCTTGATAATTCCTTCTGGTATTATCAACCTTGTGGAACACGAGATGCAGTAAACATTCTCTAAAAATCCATTTAAAATTATTTCTGCTGGTGGGTGTAATGTATTGGCATATATTTAATCAATCTGCATGCAAGACTGAGAGAAGAGAGGCAGATGTTTCATTGCATTATCAGGTAGAAATGAAAACGAAGTGAAGCATGATTGGATCAAGGGTGTAAAAGCAAGTAGCTTTTGTTCTCTAATACTTCTTGAAGAGTCTAGAAATTGTTTTTGAATAGGGAAATGACTCCATGAAATCCTGTTTTCCTGACTCTTGAGAACAGCTTAAATTCTATGACACAAACAGTAAAAATGAAGTGTAAAACAAACATGTTAGAGGAAAACATTCAAGATAACTATAAAAGAAATGTACTCTATCTCCCGGAGTTATGCATACACATCAGTGTTTTTAAAGGTGTACGTGATGTCTAAAGTGTATCCCCTCTGCTTTGGTAAAGCTTTCCCTAGCTAGGTCTCTGGTTATTCCCTTGCAAGGGGACAGTACCACCACATTAGTTCAATACACCAGGAACGTGTGCCAATTTATTACTTAAAAGTCAGCTAATATATTTCAGTAACCAGACCACTTTTGTAATACTGCTTCTTCACAGTAATAATTCAGCAGCTTGTGCCATGTAACAAGTTTGTTCTTCATTTTTCTAATAAATGACAAACCAGTTTTTCTCCAACAGCCTCCTGTTGCTAACTGAATTAACTGGAAGCTTGTGACTAGTTTATCTTTAAACAGTGCACACTTTCTTGAGTGGAATCTATTGATGCTTCCTATATTATTTTCCTGCCTATTTCCCCTCACCCTCACATTATCCACCAGGAACCAAGTCTACATATTGTTTTCCTCTGGCCTGCAGTTAGAGGAAGCTATTATCTCTGTGGCACACAAGGGCAAACAGAAATGACAATCTGTCCTGTCCCAGAAACATGTATCATGACTCACCACTGCACTTTCAACCTCCAGTGTCTCATGCCTTCCAGAAAAGTATTTCTGCCTGTGTATCTCCATAACTAATTAATTCTTAGCAGAGTGCATGCTAAGTAGATTAGGAAAGTGCTGTAGCTGCAGGCTGTATTTATGTTAATTGAGAGAGGTTTAGTCTCACACTAGTCAGCTTCTAACCCCTGTAATAGCAACATTTGAACACAGAATCAACATTCCCCAGAAATATTGCCAAAATACTTTTCCATGTGTTACTTCATTTCAAAACATTAAGGTACCATTCCCCTGAAATGAAATGACTTACTGAAATCTGGTAGAACACATTCCACTCTGAGATGAGAGCCACCAACAAACACACTGGACCACAAAGGCTCGCACAGATGCTGAGACACAGCCCAGGTGCTTGGTTGTTAGAAGCCTGAACTGGAAATTAGAGATTTTCAGGCTGATCCACCATCTTTCCACTAAGATGCTACTTGGCATCAGGCAAATAAAGATATCCATCATCTCTTCTGTTATTTATCTATTAAATAAGTACTACAGCATGAGTATTCTCAGCATGCACAAAGAAACATTCTGAAGATTCTAGATGGCAAAATAGTTTAAACACAGGTAATTCAACTGGCAGGCTAGACAAAACAAGCTAAATTTCAGAAGCTGTAAAGAAAATAAAATTTAAGAAAGCACAGAGCTGAACTTGTTTAATTAAATTCCATTCATGTAGCTTGAATTTCATGCAGTGTTTATGGATAATACATAGCAATTGAAAATAATTGACTTCTGCTTACATACTTAACAAGTGAAGACTGAGTTTCCTAAAACAGCCCATTTACCCAACCTGATTTTATGGTAATCATAGCTAATGTCATGTATCTGAGGGTTTAGTACGGAGCCACAGTGCCTATATCCAAGTCTTGATTTGCTTCTTTCTATCTCAATCTCATCATCACGTTACATTGCCATCAACAGAGTGTGAAGCCAAAAAGACGACTACATTATGCCATCACTTGCTGATACAGATAGGAAGGGTAGAATGAATTATGAAGTAATATGAAGTCCAGTTAAACACCATTAAATGGGGAAGTAAATTAAATTCTATAGGCATTTAGTAGGAATAATTCATGTAAGAGCAGTGAGGATCCCATAATGAGGTATGCATAATGTTTTAGGGGGGAAAAATTGCAGTACCTAATTACCTCCAGTATTTTCAAGGTATGTTTTATTCCTCTAAGTGCATAGCACCAAAATTATTTGGAGTTTTAATTAATATTTACTTCAGATAAGCATCTTGGAAAAAATTCTTTGCAAAGTCTTTATTAAAAATCACCTTGCTCATGGCTCAGTTTTCATCCATTCAGAACTTGTGTTCATTACATTTAAAGTTAGTGAAGTAAACTTCAAGTGGAAGAGCTTTCCCCTTACTCTTCCCAAAATTTGAAAGATATTTTGGCCTACAAGTGTGTATAATTTGATTGTGACTATAGAAGCAAGCTA
Source organism: Aegotheles bennettii (assembly GCA_013398125.1). Taxonomy (NCBI): domain Eukaryota; kingdom Metazoa; phylum Chordata; class Aves; order Caprimulgiformes; family Aegothelidae; genus Aegotheles; species Aegotheles bennettii. Next base: position 2,986,156 of record VZRW01001045.1, on the reverse strand, counting down.
CCCTGAACTATTCAGGTTTTGCTTCTCCATCTACTTTCACCACATCTGTTTTGAAACCTGTTACATCAGTGAAACAGCTCCTTGCACTTTTTAAGCTTTGATATCTGCACAAAGCTTGTATTAAACTTGTGTTAGACTTGTTTGTATACAAAGAAACAATGGTGATGTACAGATAAAGCATTTAAATTTACTTTGAACTCCAGATGTTTATTTTATACAGTCAAAGGGAACAGAATCTCACACGTAGGAAGAACAAAGAGTTCTATGGCAGTATCACAGGACAGTATATATGCAGAGCTAATACCTGCAAATCAGGAAAGCAGTTAATGAACAACTGCAAATGAAGCACTGTCAAAGAAATATTCACAGTATTAAAACAAGCAGCCTCTGCATGGTAATGCTAGAGGAGTAATCAGAGCAAAGCAAACACCAATACATTCATGGCAGTTTTCACAGGGTGAGTTACACTTCCCTCTTTCCACAATATAACACTGCCAAGTAAATGGGTTTATGCCTATGAAAAAATTATTCTTTTCTGTATTTCAGGGTGGGTTATTACTTTGGTTATAAATGAACTTCCACTCCTCATCATGTTACCCTAGATTATTTTGCATACCTTGAAGAAAAAGTACAGGTTCTAAATGCTATATAAGTCACTTCGAACAAGATGTAGTTGGCTCAGCTGAAGAATCTGTTTCCATCAAGCAGAAAAGAGAAAAACCTGTACATGGTATTATTATACTATATATATAAAAAAAAGACACCAGATGACATTTAGTATTCATAACTTACATAACAATTTAGTATTCATAACAAGGCACCAGCCTGATCTGATATTATCAGATTTCCCTCTCACTATGTTGAGTAACTAATGCGTCAGTTTTCTCTGTGTCTTCCTACAGTGATACATGAAAGGCTTTTTGCCCCCAGAGCTAAGATCAGTGAAAGGCATGAATAGCTTTTGATGAAATTAAAGTGTCTGCTTTGTGTGGTTCACTGTTACTATTCTGCTATCACGGGTTTGATATTTCTTGTGTGCACCCCTCCCAACCCCCCCCAAATAATGTTGATATTGTTGATACCTAAAAGCATGCACTGAGATGGTAATTTATACAAGAGGATGAGTTCAGTGGAAAAACCCAGGTTTACAGTAGCTGGATCCTCTGAAGCCACAGAGCAGTGCTAAAACCAGACACACTCTGTTGGCTTTGCCCTCCTTAAAACATGCTACAAATTCTGTATGTAAAGCCTTCCTTCGTCCAGTTCTCATCACTGTGATCTTAGATGTAAGGTTTCTACCGTTTTCCCTGCTAGTAACATTGAAAGCTAAGGCAGAGAACAAAGTAGCTGAGAACAGCAACATAGGAGAAAATGTTTCTTTTAAAGGCAATTACTGTATCAGCAGCTACTATATAATGATACTATAATGTGATCAGTTGCACTGCATTCCTTTCAGGTTTAGATTCTTAAACACAGCTTGATTTTGCCTTAGCAATTAACTATAAAGAAAAGCTCTGGCCTCAAGACAAGGGAATCTCACTCACATAAAAATTGTATTTACAGCTAGACCAGCAACATCTCTTACAATTATTCAGCAAAAACCTGTGACTGACAGCGCAGTGGTCTTCACAAACTACACTAAGGTGCAGGGCTCTTTTCAGTCAAAAACATTGACTGCAAGGCACAGTCAGAGTCCACTGATGCTCCACAAGACCCACAGGGCTTGATCCATAAGTGCATTTAGTGCCTTGATTCCACTGGTTTCAATCACAGCTTCGTGCCACAGTACATTCCTGGATCTGGGCTACGGTGGAGTTACTATTTGCTAAGTAAGGAGTTGCTAAAGACATGATTACATTATCACTACAAAATGATGACACAGGGGGACATTCAGTGCCTACTACAACGTTCTGGCCTGATTTTGTAATATTACCAGATTTTCCTCTTACCTTTTAAGAGTTAGCAGCAACTCTTGCACAGGCTTCGGTATCCTCACCATTCTCACTGGCCCTAAGGCAGTACAGGACTTTGATACCATTATTACTATGTAACAGTGCACTCCTTTAAATCATTTGAGAGATGAGAATGCAATTATTCTTTTGGTACACAGAACAGGTATCTAGTCAGAATGTTCTCCCATAATCTCACTGGTCACCCATGTGGGCCAAAATAACCCAGATCTGGCAGTTCATGTGCAAAGAATTTGAGTTTTGTTTTACATGCTCATCAGTGCTACTTTTAACTACAGTAAATCACCTAAAAAAGATGCTTATAACTTCGATGTCAATAATTCATTCTACCTTGAGCATGTATTTTCTTTTGCAGTTATAAAAAGCTGAAGAAAACAGAATTTTAATAGAAAAGTGCAACGTGCATTTTTATTCAACACACTGGATTTTTTGAGAATCTTCAGATTTCACCTTGCTTAATAACCTAGAACAGTCTACTGTGTGAAGCCAAAGACTCACAGACCCTCAGGAGAATGCTAATGCATAAATGCATACTACAAATTAATCAGAATGAAGAGTGACTAAGTGCAAATTAAGGATTAGATAAGTAGTTACTAACAAAGAAAGAACCACAAAGTTCAACAAATATTCACTGAATACTAATTTTGTTTTAAACTCTGCTGTTTGTAATGAAATGCTATCTTACCAGACAATCAGCTTTTTACTACAGAACAGTATTTTAATCATGTATCATCTACAAATTATCTCATCTTTTAAACACTTGAATGCATAAATAGCTGCAGAATAGCAAGACATCTCAACAACAGCTAATTTATCGTATGACTTCATCTCATCGTGAGTAATTCCCCATTTTAAAATACCTGTGGATTTCACTGCTGTCTCTCTTAGTTAAATCTCTCTTGCATTAACATCATAAAATGGCTCTAATGGCCTACTTGAGAACAGACTTGACTTTAATAGAATTTATGGATGTAAATTTAAGATAAAAACTACCCTTCCCAAGCCAACACCAACAGATAGCACAGCAATACAAATAGTTTTGCTCCACAGCATTACTTGGTATTCTAGATCCTAATCTTCCTTATGTCAGCAACGATCTGATGCACTGAAGAAAATGAAGTCACTTCTAAGTTTCCATCCAGAATAAATTCTGTCCCACTTTCTCCTTAGTCAATCAGTCAATTCCAGCAGATTGTACTGAAAAGGCAGTGAAATCCTCATCTTAAAAAAAATCAACTAGCCAGATTATACTCTAGAATGATCTCACTGACACCCAGACAAACCTTTGTTATTCAACAGGAATAGTATCAAGTTAAGTCTGTATAACAATTTCTGAACACTGCTATATTGAATGTTATTCAACAATAAACTAGACATCACTTACCATACACTACAACATGATAGACAAATTGGAATCTAAATAACGTTCTCTAAACCCTGTATTATTGCCACTTGAAACACTTTAAAATGTGAAGTCTTGTTGCAATTACAATATTCTCTAATCAGTATATTCTTTTAAATTCAAACTGTGTACTCCTGCAGAAAGTATTAAGAAATAGATGCTGTTCAAGGAACCATACCAGGCTTTTAGAGCAATGAAATGTTTTAGTTTTTTGGGGAATTTTATATGCTTTTTTGTTTGGGTTCTACTGGGGTTTGTTTCTTTGGCTGTTCTCACAAGCACTAGAACAAAAAGCTCTCAATTTTGGAGTTATCATGCAGCCAGTGGTCCTGTAGCAATCAGACTTAAGTAGCAATGGGGAACAATGTAGAGATAAATTGCTCTCTTCTAAGACTGAAAAATATGCTTTTCAGCCATTCATTTTCAAATGCCATGCAGGGAGTTCACCTTTCTGCCACTCTCTCTAAACATATTCTCAATAGTTAGGAAACTTCCTCAGGAAACATCGATGGTAAAACTTGGCCACATTGGTTTAGTCTCTAATGAAAGCAGACATTTGGAGAAAAACAGGCTTACTCAACAGGAAGTGAAAAGCAATCAGATGTCAAAGTCTGAAGTGGGGGAGATGTTAGAGCTATGGAGTTAAAAAAAGAAACGTCCCAGAACAGAACAAAATACATACTAACCTTTCTTCAGGCTGGTTCCATTTAGCTCTGAGCTATGACACATTTTTCTGTGTATCATATTAACCTGAGAGTCTGCCCCAAGTTATTTTTATACCCACTAAATTATATGTCCAAAATGATAGTGCCCTCAACGAGTAATATTTCAGCAACACTTTGCAATGGATTAAGGACACCTCTAGCACTGCTACATCCCTGAAGATAGTAGCAGACATTTCCTTTGTAAAATAACAGATAGCTCATGGAAAGTGAGCAGGCATGATAAATGAGCTGTAGTTTTCTAGACTGCACTTTTTAACAGATGTATTTACACTTTTCACAATCTACCGGTAGGGATGGTACGTGTTACTGCCAAATGTTAGATGAAATATGATCAAACAGAAGTCTCCCAACAAATTCCCATCATATTGACTATTAAGATCAGTCTGCCATGTGCAATTTTTCATGTTATATCCTCAATCAAGATTTTTGAAGTATCGTTACTATTTTAATTATCATTTTGTTACTCACCAATAAATGAAAAGTACATATTTACATGAACAATGTATGAAACATATTTAGCATTAGTATTTTCAAGAACTTTGCACAGAACATTTGCAACTGCAGAAATATTTATTAGAGAAATGTGTAGATAACTCTGGATCATGGAGTTTTCGAATAGCATCGGCTTCGGAGACAACTTGTGAACAAACTAAAAAGCAGAATACATTAATAACTAGAAAACATACTTAAATCTTATTTTACATCTAGAAGTGCATGAATTTCAGAAATTTCAAAACGGGAAAGAAATTTTGCTCCTACCTCTTCCAAAGCCCATAACGAATCAACCACAGGCTTGATCTTCTTATTGTTATATAGATTTAGGAGTTTGTCCATCACCCCTTTGATCAGGCCACCTCGATTCTGTTTGAAAAGTAGATTCAAGAGGGAAAATCCAGCAATGACTTTGTTCTCCTCATACAGCTTGATAGGATTTACTTTCTCAACCTGCCACCACTGGAAAGCAATAAACAACAGCAAGGTTAGAAAACCATTTTTCAAGTAATGTTCACAAGAAAACCGCCTGGGCAGATGTGATGCACGACTCATCTGGCAGATCTGAAGCAACAGCCAAGGGAAACAGTTAGGATTTTATTTAAGGAAGAGGCAAAAAAGCATGAGATTAGGGTGTTTGAAGAATGGTGAACAGATCTGGCTTTAGGATGTGGGTCTAATAGTAAGGAATTTGGACTTCCCTTCTTACCACTCCTCTCCCTTTTTGTTGTCTCAAGAGAGTCATGTAAGCTTCCCAAACGTTCACAAGCAACTCTTGATTTATTACTCTCCTCTCAAAAACAAGGAAACCATGCACTGCTTATCAGCTTCCGTTTACTTTTCACCCATTATTATGTTTGTGATATTTAAGCAAGCCTCATAATACCTAATGAAATTATTTTATCTCATTTAGCCCAAGAGCATCCTCGAGACTGAGATCCCACTTCCTAGCAAGTTTTATTTGAATGGGTCATTTTTTAATTAAAATTTTCATACAATTTTGATGAGTTAATTTTGTAGTATAACTACATAAAGAAATTTCTTTTATAGATTTTATACAAAATTTGATATGCTATTTTTATTACTCAGTTTATTCTTATTTATTCAGTCAATAAATACCAGTACAATCTGAAAAACATTTTAGTTTAAATTGATTTTGTTGGGCCAACCTACCCTACAAATTATATGCATCTGAATATGTTTGTATTGACAGTAAAAAGCTGCATAGTAAAGATTATCTTGTTTTAGTTCAGAAACACATGACAGTAACAAAGATCATGCCACTACAACCATTGAGAAAATGTAGGTGGCAAAGAACAGCTCCTTGCCACAGTCTTTGATTTATCTTGTTTTCAACTACATAGAGACTTTTGAAGCTAATTTCTCCTGGGAAGGGGTTGTTGCTGGAAGCTGGAAATGAGCTCTTGGCAGAAAAATCATATGACAGATCTTCAAGACTTCTCCCTCTGTTTTTCTTGTCTGAAGGAATCACTCCTGGTTAGCTTATTTCTCGCTAGCAGATTATTTGATATATTTGTCCCTTTTTCAATCCCTAGGATTTCTGAGCAGATTTTTGTTGTTGCAGTACGCTGAAGAAAAAGACTTTAATATTTCAATTTTGGATTTGTTGACATCATCAATTAGGAAACAAATGCAACATCATCATCTCTTTGATGTCACTTGAAATGAAGATGGAGAACTGAAAAATACGTTTCTGCATGGAACTGACTTCCAAAAAGCTAGAAATGACAGGACACAAGCCCCATCTTAAGAGATACATCTCCTTTAATATCTCCTTTAATTCACTGCACTGTCCTGACAGCATTTTCAGATATGAAGAACCTATTGGGGTAGTTATCCATATCCATGGATATGATATTCTGCCATAAATCAATAAATAATGCAGCCTAACTTTAAATTTAGCTGTATAAGACATATATGTCTGATAGCTAATGATTTAAATATGCATCACACGCAGATCCAATTCCTGTCTAGCTGTCGTATCAGGAAAAACATGCCAGATCACACTGCAGTCAGAAAAACACTTTCTTTAGCAACATCAGAAGTAACAACTTAGCAGAGATTAATGAGAATGAGAGTGATAAAGATGAAAATGGTACAGAAAAGACTGTAGTTAACGCAAAGAGCAGAATTGGAGCACTGGGACACTTACTGATTTTGCAAAACTGAAGAAGCTTTTTGTCTCCCCAGTAACCATGTTAGATGAGCCTGTAAAAAATGAGTACATTCACTCACAACTTCATACATGCTAACAAGCAGACCATTTATTATATGTAAAATCACTTCCATGATTCATATTTAAGAAAAAAATAATCCTCAGGTTTAAAGGGGTCAGTAGACATCCTTATACTTTGGGAATACACAACAAAGAGGCCAAGGTAATGAAGCCACACAAGTTTATAGGTGTCCTGAGATGACAAAAACAATCTATCAAATCTCCCAAAACCAGGAATAGGTTAAGTGCTACTAGAAATCTTGACACCAAAACTCTTCTATAGCTCTTTCCTTCTTTGCAGCCAATTGTCACTTGTCTCTGACACACTACTATTTAGCAGCAATCACCACACAGCTGTCCATTTCTCTGTATCTGTAAAGATACAATCATCTGACCACAACATGTGTGAACATATGTGCATTGTACACTACAACCTGTTAACAAGTGTAATGAAAATTCACTGTCAGGGACTTCACTATGAGCAGGTGATCAGGTAGGCTTGTACAGTCCAGGAAGATATCCAAGTGACAGCGCATTCCTTACTGCCACCCTGCCAGCTAGGTGAAAGCCCAAGGAAGCAGGTATCATCCATGATGCCACTGCTCCTTCCACTGCAATACAGATATATCCTTCATTTCAAAAGTTTAGCTGTCCTACCGAAGCTTGGCCTCCTTTATCAACACTCGACATGGCAACCTGCAGAACTGCAGGAAAGACGTGTTCACTCGGTATGTGAAGCAGTCCGCTTACATGAACGGGAATTTGTGAACAGAAGACTGGGCTTGAATTCCTCAAAGTTATGTCAAATAAAAACAACAGTATTCTTCCTGAAATCTCCCTCCAAACTTCCCTCCCACAAGAACTATATTACGGTCTCCTTGGCCACACTGTGATCCCTAGGGTGTGTAGAATGACAGATCCAAGCTTTCTCCTACACTTCTCCTGTATCACCCAGTAATGTTTAACAATCTGAAACATACATTCAGTTTCATTTTTGGATTTTTTTCAGGTTTTTTTAAGAGTTTCTTTGTATTACCATATTAACTATTGTTTCTCAATAGTTTAGTTCATGCTCAACTTCACTGAAAGCCTTGATTGGAAATGATTGAATTGAGAAAGTATAACATGGCAGCCTCCAGTTCTGGAAGGAGTAGCAGTGATGATTTTAAGATATTTCAGCCTTTGCAAAGCTTTAGTTTTGAAATATGTACTTGGCTTTTCCCACTCACCATATAAAATGTAAGTCCCAAGTGGTTTGAGAAGACTGAGGCCTTTCCCAGTATTTTCTCCACAAAGACAGTCCAAAACAATATCTACTCCATCTGTTGAGATTCTAAAAAGCAAGAAAGAAATCTCACTCTTCAGTATGATCTGGACTGGTCAGCCAGTATGATACAGCCTGACTGTTAACATAATACTTGCGTTTTCCAGGTACTTTAGAAGAGACTCTAAGGCTGAGGCTTTGACTACATGAAAACTTTCCACTCATCAAAAGACAATTCAAAGTCATTCAGTGCTGGAATGTGAGTTTGTTTGGCTTTGTAGGCTTAGAAGAGTGAGAAACCATCTTGTTCCCCCTTTTTAAGGGCTTTCAGTAAAATTACATTATCAAAAAACGTGATAGATATAAAGTTCTTTTTGAGTGAATGTGAATGTCAGAATGTCTTTTTTTTTTGGTCAATGAATATCATAGATAAAAAGGACTTTTTTGAATTCACATCTTCTTATATTCTTTTTCTGAATTTGTAAGGAAACAGATCTTATCCTGGTTCTCTGCAGACAAAACGATATCCTTCTAAAGTTATTTAAAGAGTCTTCCGTTTCAGACCTTGTATCAACTGGATGTCAGAAGAGAGTTAAATCAAATTGAAATAGAAGTCACCAAGAGCCAGAAACCCAGCTCTAAGGATACCATCAGGCTGTATTATAGAAAGCAGAAAGTACTTACACTGTTTCAATAGTTTGCATATTTATAAATTTTCCTATAAATAGCTTTGTGAATGAAATGTTAATATGATGCTGAAGAAAAAAAATACACCCAAATATCTCGATTCAGTTTTTTCTCTCTAGCAAAACATCTGCTTGCAAAATGCTGTCACTAGTTTGATCTAAGTCTAATATCCTACCTCCCAACCAAGTAAACAGTCCAAGCAGTAGTAAATTCTTGATTAATACTCTTACAGAATTATACAAATAACTAGTACAGACACTACAAAATTGCAACCTGGAGACTACCAAAGGTTTAAGGAGCAGTCAATAACATGTAATCCCTGGGAACACCAATTAGCTCCTGATGACCGTGCCTTCTGCAGTGGTATAACTGCAATTACAAGTCAGGAAAGAGGTAAAGCTTTATGGCTTGTAATGCATCTTTCTGTTCCCTCACAAAGCAAAGGTGATACTCAGACATTCACTGGTTATAAAGAACACCAAACAGGACAACTTTACTCTTCGGTACTGCTGCACCATGTGGGTAATTGCTTATATTCAGGCCACGAGCTGAGCTTTCACTGTACTTGAATAAGGACTTTGCAATCAAACAGCTTTCAGTGGCTTCTGCTGCTGAACTGACTCCTCATCCCCCAGGAACACTTCCATATCACCTCTGTGGGTTTTTTTGGTTTGTTCATTTGTTTGGGGTTGGGTGGCTTTAGACTTTGGTCCATGATGAAAGCTCTTCCCTGGAGTACCCCAGTCACCTACAATAAAGCAGATTCCTACCACTATCCTTTCTCAACCACGGACCCTCTCCTGCTCACAGCCTCTCAACAGATGAAAAGCCTTCCTGTTCCCTTAGGACTCCCCCAAACCCAGCACGCAGGCAAAGGCAGACTAGCTGTCTGTCTACTGGCCAGCCAAACATTTTAAGAAGTACATGGTGTACAGCTACTATCCAGCAAACCAAACAACTACCCTGTTCACCTCACTGCCTCTTTCAAAACACAAGCTAGAAATTCAATTTGTCATTATAGTGTTCTCAGAATTACCACTGTACTTTTTTTTTTATTTTTTCAATACAAAGTGAAAATACATGGATCTGAGCAACAAATCAGAGCATCAGTGTATCCCACTGGGTGCCAATTATGACTTTGAATCAAGACTATCAATTGTGCTAACACTGTGCACCTCTATACCAGCAAAGAAGCACAAACTACCTTTGTTGCACCCACATTTTACCTTTTGTACTCACTGGTTCTCTGCCTCATTGGTCTATTGTCAGGTGAAAAAGTATGTGAAAATGCAGGATCACCAAAGGGATTTTAATAGACTTTACAAGAGTAGAATTCCACCCCTTCGTAACCAGATCTTTTGATTTCACTAGTTACAGTCTGTTAACACAGTCAGGGGTGGTGTCAGGAACTGTCCCAAAAAGAACTGTCCTGATGAAAGGCAGAAGCAGCCAATGTTATCTGCAATAATAAAGGTATCAGAAGTTAAAGGGGCCTCAGTCCTTTTCTAAGCACTGATCTCTGTTGTACCTGCACCCACACCACATACCCCTTAGATCAGATCTTCTGCTGCCCCTGCCAAGAGTTAGGACTAAGGTTGGTGTTAACTCTGATGAACATTTTCAAGTGTTCTTTCTTGCTGAATCAATGTTTGTCAAGTTCTTCACCTCACCACAGCAATTTTCCAGGAGCAGCAAAACACATATGTATAGTTCCCCAAGAGAAAGGCTGTCAAAGGCTGAAGGCTGTGAAAGGCTGAAGAAATGTTCTGCAATTCTTCTGAGCTGTAAGAAAATGGTAGCGGTGGCCAAGTCTTATCTTTTTTGGTGAAACTTCCCACATGGAAAAAAATTTTCCTTTGATATAAAACATCCTTTGTGATGGATCATTTCAAATGCCCTTGGGAGTGCTCCAGAAACAGCAGCAAGACACCCTGTTTTCTCCTTCAAACCAGTCTGAATTGCGAACAGCTCAGACAAAAGTCTGCTGTATACTGAAAGCCCTCTTTGAGGGCAAGTAACCCTAGTTCTAGAAGACCTTCTGAGACTTTGCACGTCACTCTGAGGAATGCTTAAGTTTGACAGGAAGTCTGTCAACTTGAGGTGTCCCTTTGAGAAATTTCTTGTTTTATACCCAGCTTCATAACCTAGTATTTTGACAGATGCAAGATGAAGGGGAAACATTGTTCTTATCTGTCTGACAAGTAAAATCAAAGAGACATTTTTTACTAAGATTTTCTTATCAACTCTAAAGTTTTGCCACCTGTACCAACATCAACATCTAAAAACAGACAAATTGGAAAACAAAGTTTTGAAAGCATGTAAATAGAAAAACACGTGATGACTTCAAAAGGCAACAGAGTGATTCTAATCTGAACACAAACAAACAAAATCTAGGGATCTGAAATTAAGACAGATATCACGTGCTCCGACATCAATCCCTGGCAGAGGATAAAAACCCAGGCAGATGGAAACACACCAGAGAATTCCAAAACCTGGATAACTTACACATCCACTGAAAATATTTTACTTGGTGCATTACTGTGAGCTACTACATATACAGATAATAGCAATGTACATCCTACTGTTAAGATTTTATCCTTTTTCACTTAATTTACTTTGCCTGCAACACATGTCCAAGTATGAACATGAACTAACAAAGCCTACGTTGCTTATAAAAAAACAGGGAGATGCTTGCTCTCCTGTCCCTCGTAATGGACAGATGGAATATCTGGAATAAACTACAGTTCTCAAATTCACAAATGCAATCTCTTTCCACAAATATGATCAGCCTGGTGTCTTTCATAATATTTTGCCAGATAAGATACAATCCTTAGTCAGGAAAATAAAAGATTACCTTTTTACTTCTTGAACATAGTCTGCATTTCTGTCAAACAGGTGAGTTACTGAGTCTTTGATTGCTTCATGTTTGAAAGATGAAGCTGTTCCAAAAACAGTAACATTGGGAATAGTCGAACAAAGCTGAGCAACAGCTTGACCCTGAAAACACATTATTATGTTAGTTCACTGACATGGAAATTGGTTGACAGACTTTGCAACTGCCAGTTCACTCATGACGCAGCAAAATCCAAGACCAAACATGTGAAAGGACTTCCCAAACTAATTCACTGACAGTGCAACACAGTTCAGCCACAGGAAAAAAGCACACTTAAATCAAAAGGATATTCTGAAGGCAAAGCAACTGCAGGGATAAATGTAATTTGATGTATCAAAAATTGTATGGAAAAAGAATTCTTGATCTTTTAACAAAGGCAGTGTAATTTAAGGGAAACGACATTACTTTACAAGGATCACCAAAACTGATTACTCAAAGAGTGCTAGAGAAATATTTCTCATTTGCTACTTGCATCCTATGTGCATTTCCCCCAGAGCCCTTGAGTAACATCAGCAGTCCTCTATGCAATTCATACCTCAAAACAGTGTTGAGAACTTCCACCCATGATTCAAATCCTCTCTGCTCACAGAGAAGGCCTGTGAATCTGGCAGAATTTCTGGCAGGTAATGAAAAAGTACTTGGCTACTCTGGTACTCAGGTACAGCTTTTATACTTCAGGTTTTTGCAGTCCTAATACACAAGGTTTAGTGTAGTCAGTCCCAGGACAGCACGTAAACTACTATTCCTAAGTGATCACATTTTCCTATGGTTTTAGTGGGAGACAGCAAGTTGGTATAACAGCTACTGCATAGTAAAGCAAATCTGGTTTACCTCTCATTAATAATTATTACTGATTATTCAAAATGCAGAAATAGCCTCAAGTCACAGTAACATGAAACACAGACTTTGGTAGCCACATTCTGCCGCTTTGTTGTAATCACATTATTCCACTGGAGCTAGCACGGTTACATAGATATGCCCAGGAGGAAGAAATGGCACTGTCATTCTAAAAAACAAGGTCTAAAACCTAAGGAGATTCTTACTTACATTTACAGCCAAAGACTGTCACTTGTAAAATGTATGCATGACCAGTAAAATCATCCATGGATAAACACATTTCTGTTCATTCCAACCAGAAAGCCTGATTATTAGGATGTAAATATCAGTAATCACTGCTTGGGTATTATTTACAGTAGAATAATTAGATGACCCTGCATACCCTGGGGGTCTCAGCATCCTCACATAATAATGCTGAATGTAATTGCTAGTGACAATCCTCTGAGCTGAACATTGCAAGAGAGGATGGTATTACTATTTATGTACAGTGGCATCCAGGAGTTTCAGATTGGTTTCCTCCTGTATTATTCAGTAAACAGCTACACAGGAAGGCGCAGTTTATATCCTTGGAACAGGTACCAACAGACAGAGAAGAGAGCAGGAGAAGGGATGCAGTCTCACTGTTACTTTACAGATGAGAAATTGAATAGCACAGCAAACTGAACAACCTCTCCAACAGCTCAGAGAAACTTACAGCAGGACCCAGGTATGGATGCTGATTCATAACATGGTAATCCAATACCAAACATAAATGACCCTTTCTTTTAAAAATCATCCATCATTTTCCTGGGTTGGAATCCCTATCTCTTAGAAATCATAGGAAAATCCTTCATGAGGGGCCTCATCTCACAAGGTGTAATGTTCTCTGGGAGCAGAAAAGGTTTCACTCTTCTCGTAATTCTTTTCTCTATTACCACCTCATCCCGCAGCCCAGATTTTAGCCTCCACAAATATTGTAACATAAAACTACAAGAAAAATTAATCTGGATTTTGTATCTCTCTTTTTCTTAGTAATTTTCACTAGCAATGTTCTCCTCTCACTTTCTGCATCTCCCAGAAAGCCATCATGCAGTGATTTAGATAAGTCAGTATTTTATCATGTATGCTAATTGAGTGAAATTCTGACATTATTGATCTATTCTCTAATTACTTTGCTGCATTTTCAATCTAACTTAGGAAGATGTTGGATAATGAGTATATCCTGAATCAAAAACACTGAATGTTTAAAAGGTCAAATATTAAGAGTAGAAAACATGTTGATTTTTATCCTGCAGAAGATGATTTAACATTTAACAAACTGACAGTCAGATGAATAGGAGAAATGCACAAAACACCCAGGATGTGCATGACCTATTTTCCTCCTGACTCAAACTCGTTAGTACACCCCTCCCTCCCTCCATAGAGATAAGCTTATCTAAAACCCCAGATCAGAATACTTTCCAGCTTTCTGCAGATATTTAAAGGTTAAAACTGACTCATATGACCAGTACTTTTATAATTGGATGAACATCACTAAAAGTCTTTTCAGGCAATTCCACAAAACATTCTTCTACAGCTTTCTCTTAACTTGACATCGACTCTTACTTCTTTTTTTATGCAAAGTATTCTTAGTATTCCTATTTCAGAAATCTTGGAATAAAGGCTGATATTGGATCTTCCATGCTTTCCCCACCAAAACAGGAGAATTGAACTCAACCTATGAACAAAAACATTGCAGTGGAATTCAATTAAGCTCCAAAGCAGCGCTATGGCTACACAAATCACTCTTAAATCTCTTTTCTAATCCCTCAAGTCATCTAGCTGCCTCTGGATTAGTAGCTAGTGTTTAGAGGGCTATACATTTTAATTGCAATTATGTGAGGCCCTGGTGTTCAGAGGGTCCATAGTTCACAAATTAAGCATACACAAGGTGTTTTGTAGCTGGAAGGAAGAGCATTCTCTTCCCAGGGTCGTAGAGGGGCAGGCGAGGTATCCATGCTGGCTGCTGTCCCACTGCACACTCTCACCAGGAAGCACCCTTTGATCACGGTGGCACACGAGCCCTGTCCTGTCTTTTGGATTCCAAAGCCATTCCCCCTCTAAAAACTGCTTTGTGATAGACAGAGACAAGTGACCCTTCCGTCTCCTCTCTGCCCAGACAAAACCACATCATCTCTGCTCCCAGATTTCACTGTGGAGACCATGTGGATATGGGAAGAGGCACCATGTTATCAGAAATAGGATGTGAACTCAAACCTTCTGAGAGGGTGTCTAATTAGAAAGGCATGATTTGAAAATAAAATTCTTCACACACCTCATTTTTCACATATGATGCAAATTTCTACATATAAATACAGATTAGACTCTTGCTTCCTGAACCTGGGAAAATTAGTAAGTGGAAAAAGATAATTCTCACTTGGACAATTAATTTTACCTATAACAGGATTTAGCAGTCTTGGAAAAAATGGATCAATCGCTTCACTGAAGGAATAGACATGGTTACAAAATATTCCCTTAAAATGGACTCAATCTCCTTTAAAATATGTATGTTTTTATATACTACTTATCATGCTAAACTCCCCACGGTGAGTACTCAAATAAATTAGTAAGTTGGATTAAAGCATTCTGTGGAAATGAAGCATGTCTCCTAATACTGGATTTGGCATAGGAGTCCTGTGTCTCTTTAGCTTCAAGTCTGTTTGATGGATCCCTTTTAAAGGTACCCTGTCAATTTATAAAACCAGTGTGTTAAACATACACATAAGATTATTACAGAATTTATTATAAATTAATATGCTTATAGGAGTTTTAGATCCAGTAAAAAGATTGATATTTCTTTACATTCCTTTGCTTTAAACCCCAGCTTTAAACCTGCAGGACTGGAAACTTCTCATACTGAGATAATCACATAAAGAACAGAAAACTAGATTTTTAGAAAGTAAAAGTGGAATAGACTGTTCTGTGCATTTAAACAAGTAAAAGAAAAAAGTCATTGATATTTAAATGTCAATATAGAAAGTATGAATAGGAGTTAATTTACTAATCTAAGTACCTTACTAAAATACCTATTAATTTCTCTGGATGAAATGTAAACAATGGGTATGAGTTAGTGGATTTTCAAAAGGGTTTGACCTAGTGGCACATGTCAGACCTCAGTCTGATGTGCAATCTGTACACTGAATTAGATAGATCAGTATACTTTCAAGAAAGCATCTTTTTTTGCTATTATGTAAACTGAGCCCAGCTTTATAGCAGGAGAGAACAGACCATCTAAAAGATACTGCTGCAAAACTACATCTATTAGAACCAATACTATCAGTAAGAAATTATCATTTCTATGATATATTTTTGCAGCCCAGAGGTGCTACAGCATTTTAAAAAATCATTCAGACACAATCTTGCACAAGAAACCTGTCTGGAACTGAACGTGAGGAGAATCCACATTTCCAAAATGCTTTGATGCCACCCAACCACACCTGAAGGTGGTACACAGTGCACAAACACAGGAAGAAAACTGCAGGAGAAGACATCTGCTAATCTCCTGGAGTAAAGGAAAACTTCTCTCTGGTGTTTGGAGAAGTCAGACACAAAACACTGCATCTCCTGAAGGTGTTGTTTTCCAATTACAGCAGGGGAAATTGGAAACCAAGCACTAAGGTGAACATTGCAGAGTGGACAAACTGAAATGTGATTCTTGAACAAGCATAAGGCAGCATCTGCTACGCTCAATGACCACAAATAAATTTTGAAGTAGAGGGAGGGGAAGAAAAAGTCACCAGAAGATAATGATCTCTTTTACCCTCAAAATCTCTTGTTTTCTGCAACAATTAGCAGGGTGTGTTTTTTCCTACCCCCTTGCAAAACTGTGCAGCTGAGGTGCATCCAAAACTCAAGGCTGAATCTCCATCTTGTATAAATCCTCTTCAGCTTAGTGGAGCTGCAGCATCATACCCCAGCAGAGATCCCCACCCAGAGGACATCATAAACTCTATCTGAAAAGGTAGAACAGCCAAGGAGAGGTCAAGCACTGCCCATCTGTGACATGACTCAGCAGGGGATTCAGGGAAAGGACAAGTCCTCTGGGGAGTGCAGGGCTTGGAGAGGCAGAAAGAAAGCCCTTCAGAGACTGCAGCCTGCTTTGGTCAGGGAAATTGCGCTTTGTGTATGACTCGCCAGGCTTTTGTGTTTGATTAACGGATTATGCTCTGAGGCAGTGTCTGGAAATAGACTCAGGCATGGCCCTGGGACTCTCCTCTAAGCTGCTGAGGGAGCACATCCATTGCTTTAGAGGCATTCAGCAGCACAGGGCAGCTCAGCCTCGAGATACCCTGTCTGGCTTTAAGTGAGACAGCTTGGGTACTTAAAGCAGCCTAGACTTGGTTACACAGAGCTCTGTGTGAGTTGATTTATTCCCTTCCTTGGCTGCTAGAGATGAAATAAGAGGAAAGCACTTGCAGTGTATTCATCAAGTGCAGAATGGCTATGAACTGCTAATAGGAAAACAGCAAGTGCAGTCCTGGGAGGTATTGGGTAAAGATTTCAGCAAAATGGGAAGTATTAATTGTACAGTGTGCTGGCCAGGACCACCTGAAGAGTGGAGTAAATTCTAATTACTCACATTCAAGAAGGACTGACTTAAACACAGGAATGCTATTTAATGTGCTCCTACCTGCTAGGTGCAGACAGACCTAAACTCAGTCTACCATACAATGTTTGAAAGGATCAAGGATGCTGTGAGACCTACTTAAAAAAAGCTCTGGCTTTCATACCAGCTTAACTGCTGCTTTTCCTGCCAACCAGCTCAGAGCCCAGAAAATGTGCATGTATCTGCCTGGATCAGTGTCTGCTGAGTGACCAAGGAAACAGACATCTGACCTTACAAAAAAAGGGGGTATGAACAAACAAACCTACTTTCAGCCTGAAAAATACAGACCAGGGAAACACTGGATTCAGAGCTTGTTCTAGCCATAAACACACTTACATCCTACCAAAAAGATCTAAAAGAAGTGCCCCAAGAGGAAAGAACAGCTAATTTTAATAATGGAAAACACCAGATGAAAAACAAAGATACATTAACTGGCCATAAAAAAAAGTCTGAAAATTGAGAAAAATTTCTCACCGAGCAAGACAGCGCAGAGAGAATTTGAAGGGATAAATACACAGGTATTTTTTTATGAGGAAATTTGGTAATTCTCTTGAAAGGCTTCCTATATGCTGCCTGCAATAGTGGGTGAGTAGATTTACTAAGGAGTGCCATTTCTTTGTCAGATAAAATATCACCACTTCAGTGATTCAGTTTGGAACACATCCTCAAATATTTGCAATTGATGCAGTGGAGACACAATAAAAAAGAGGGTTCCTGCCAAGCAGCAGCCAATCCTGCCAGGATGACCTAAATCTGTTGCCAAGTCAGATTTACCCTTCAAATTCAAACATGAGAGCTGCACCCGTAACTTACTCTGCTTGCACTTCCTCTGCTGCTGAGCCTAAAAGGGAAGGTCAGATCAGAGTTTCAGGATAGCAATCGATGCTCTTGTATGAAAAGCAGCTTCATTTTAGCATCTGTAAGATTGAAATGCTAAAGAATTGGCTAATAATTCTGCCTTGCATCTGCAGGGTGATGAAATTGATGTGTTTACCCAATCTTGGTAAATGACCAAAGTTTTGTGCTCTAAATATTCCCAATAGGAAGTACACAAAGAGCAAACAAATAAGCAAATGGGCATAATGGCTGTCTCTGACAAATCTAAACTCCTGAAATAATTCATTTTCCAGGTAGATATCATAAAGATGGATTTATTAAAGCTAGAAGAGAAGAGCCTAAGGTTTTCTGGTTGGTTGTTTTGGGGTTTTTTAATACAACAGTTCTGTATTTATACTAATTCAACCAATCCAGGACACAGTTTACAAGTTTACATTAATATTATTAAGAGCAACTTTATAATCTCAAACAAGCCTGTGCTGTGACTTGCACTGAATGCACTGACTTAAACAGTCTTCATTTTAAAGAACTAATTGCTTCATAGAGCAGATCAGTCCCAGCGGGGTGCCTGCTACTGCTCAGTTTTCTCAGCGTATTTTCTTCAGTTGCCACTTTGCTTCACTTGAAAGAAAGGCGTGGGAGTGTATTTGTGAAGGGAGCTACTCTACCATTGTCTTACAGTCATTTCAAACATTCATTACAGCATTTTACAGTAAAGACAGGTGAATATATGTCCTACAGTAAGTCAAATACAGGCTGGGCAGAAGATGGATTGAGAACAGCCCTGAGAAGGACTTGGGGGTGTTGGTTGATGAGAAGCTCAACCTGAGCCAGCAATGTGCACTTTTAGCTCAAAAAGCCAATCATATCATGGGCTGCATCACAAGCAGTATGACCAGCCGCCTTCCAGTACCTGAAGGGGCTACAGGAAAGCTGGAGAGGGACTTTTTACAAGGGCGTGGAGCGATAGGATGAGGAGGAACAGGTTCAAACTGAAAGAGGGGAGATTAAGATTGGATATTAGGAAGAAATTCTTTCCTGTGAGGGTGGTGAGACACTGGCACAGGTTGCTCAGAGAAGCTGTGGCTGCCCCTGTCCTGGAAGTGTTCAAGGCCAGGTTGGATGGGGCTTGGAGCAACCTGGTCCAGTGGGAGGTGTCCCTGCTTATGGCAGAGGGATTGAACTGGATGATCTTTAAGGTCCCTTCCAACCTCAACCATTCTATGATGATTCTATGATATGTTCTTGCAAACTCCTATTTCTGAGCAGTAATTTCTATGTATGGATACCAGGAAGTTTTTGAAGTTCAGTGTTAGCTGACTTTCTCCTTATTATAGCAATCAGTTCGGAAGGATACTTAAACATTTCCCTAGCTTTAAGCACTTAAACTCCATTTGTATTATATATTTTTTGTTAATTGTCCAACTGCCCTGCTACTCAATATAACAGTTTAAGCAGAAGTGTTGCATGCCCTGCCAAGCAGAGGCCTGAAAGGGAGCATATGACAGCCCTTGTCCTTGTTAGATCTTGGTCAGTAGCAGCTTGAGCAATGATAACAGAATGCTTTGCAAGGTATTAATTTCTCTTCGAAGTCTGACAACCACACAATGCAACTGCAAGCCCACACCATGCTTTCCCAGAAGGTCCCTAAAATTTCTCCAGCTTACTTCACTGTCCAGGCTGAGAGCCAAGTCAGCCTCTCTTAACCACCCCTACCTCAAGAGGGAAAAAGAGACAAGAAAATCAAACCAACCCCCAAAGGAGCCTCCTTTCCATAAAATCAAAATCAACAAGCTGGCCCAAAAATAAATACAATCTCTCCTTTCAAACCCCCTTTCCAAGCACTGCAGCAGGTCCTCCTCTTCAGACAGATGGCTACAATATATCAAGTGTCAGAAGCAGAGTTTGTGAGTGTCCACCTCTCTCCTTCTGGTTCAGAGATACAAGGTGCTTCCCTACAACTAGCCATGTTTCTTACCATGAACAGGGAAGACCAGATGATGCCCTTCCATTCAGCTGAGTGGGCACAGATGCGAAGATAATTGCTATAGTTACCTCACTACCAAAAATACAAACAAAAATAAGGCCACATGAACAAACTGAGGCAATACATAAGTAAAGGTCCAAGAGAATTTTTCCTGACTCAATTTATTGAAAAAGCTGCAGGATCCTCCTAAAGAGGACTGGGGAGCCAGAAGAAAGAACCTCATAAACATTTTTCAAGCTACAAGTTCTTTTTCATAAACTGCCTGAAGCAGCTAAAATAATGATTATGTATAATGAGAAAGGAACAATTAAAAACTTCTAGTCCAACAGGGAGCCTATTGTCTCCTTAAAGTGTTCTGGAATTTCTATGACATTTAGAAACAAACAGGACAGGTTTCCCACTTGCTGAAAGTGGGAATGAGCCTTCTATATATTAAAGCAACAGGACAAAAAATACCTCTTCCCATAGCGATTTCAGTGCTTTTTTTCTGTTTTATTAACTAAGAACTTTATGGGAATGATTTGTTCGATTGAAGCCGTTAGATTTTTCAACAGACTAACAGACAGAGTATTAGAGAGGTTTAAAGAGTAACACAAACTCTTCTGAAATCTTTATGTCTGCCTGTTAGAAAAGAAAATATTCCATGCACCTCCGAACAACAGGCTGCATGAGGCACTCTCCCTGATGACACAGCAACCTGCATCCTGCCTTGCAGGCCAGCCAGCCCTGTTGCCCTCTTACACAGAGTTCCCCCCCCCAATCATACACAGACCTATAGGGTGTTTCAAAAAGATGTACCCATTTGAAATGGACCTTTAACTGAAATTTGATCGATCTTTTTGAAACACCCTGTATACCAGTTATTGGACAACTTGACTGTTCTTTCTGCATCTCTGGCCTTTCTCTTGGAAACTCTGTTTTATTTAACTACTGGTGTGATGTTCTCCTTGTTCTCCTGGCAGACAACCAGGACCCATCTTTCCTTTAGCTTCTCTAAGAGAAAGTCCACAATCAGTCATGGCAGAGGATCAGTCAAAAGCTGCTCACTGAGCATCTGCAATAAAAAAGAGGAAGCCAGCAGCTCCTTACAGGAACAGCCCAGCACAGAGGTTGGGTACTAGTGAAAAAGACTATGTGAGAGCTGGTAGAGCATTTACAGTGCTTCAGGAAGAGAAGGAAGAAATAACAGATGTGAGTGAGATTAGAAAGAAAAAGAGAGAAAGCAAGAAATTTGGCAAGGATGCTTTATCTTAATAAGGAGTTCATCTTCTCTATATACACACATACGTGCAGGGATTGCTTTTGGGTGTTTTGCTAATTCTGTATGCTCAGCCAAGGTCTGTATAGTGTCAGCTGGGCACATGGCCTTTCAGCTAGAGCTGAGCCTTCGATTCCTGTAGGATATACAATGCCCCTGAGTGTGTGGCCTCATGTTGCTTTAACATTCCTAAATTCCACATGAAAAGATTTCATATTAAAGAACAATACAGCCAGCCATAATGCTCTGGATTGTACTGTGCTGAAGCATAATAAGATTATAAATTCCATTCATTTACAGAAGTATTCCAAGAGGACCATTTACTACAAGTAGGATTATTGTTAGCCAAAAATACTTTGTACAAGGAACTCATGAATTTATTCCTTTGATTAAGGTCTTCTTTTATATGAGAATCTGAAAGAAGGTCTAAGGGCATGGAATTAGAGATAAGGTGTTTGGGGCTGCCCACCAGACCTCAGTAGACAACTGAATATTAATTTAGCATAAAGAAGACAAAATGGGAAAACAGAATAGGTACTCCAATTCAAAAGGCTGAGATTTGCTAATGTTCTCAGGTCATAAAATCTGTCTTATGGAAGAGGACTGCATCATTTCAAATGTAAACAAGCTCCCCTGTCAGTACCTTATATTTTGCACAAGCTTCAAAATTTTCCAAAGGAGAGAGATTTTCGTAAAAAATAGTTCAAGGAACTGGTAACCCAAAATGCTGACTTTTTATTGATTTATTTATTCCTTTCATTACAGCCTTGTTTTACATCGAAGTACATGGCGCATAAGTTCAGGAATGCAATGTTTGGGACAACACTTGCTCCTTTATCTCTGACAACACACTAGAGGTTTTTGCAGGGGCTTTCGGGTAGTGTTTATTGTCAGAACATTTTTATTTCACAAACTGCTCCCCTACCATTCATATCAGCATTTTGATGGGAAAACAGATGCAGTTCCTCCACCACAATCCCTCACACAGGGAAGTCCGATATTGAATCAAACTGCAGGGTCTGGCTCATTTCAGAAATCGAGATGCATTAGACTGCTTCAGTCACCTGGAGACAGGAAAATAAGGAAAGTTCCAACTTACCACCCCACCTCCTGCCGAGTGAACCAGCACAGACATGCCTTCTCTTAGGTTAGCAACTTCAAAGAGCATCATGTAGGCAGTTACAAAGTTCATGGGAAACGCGGCAGCTTCAGAAAAACTCATGTCATCTGGGATCTTGTAGACAAACTCTGCTGGGGTACATACTACTTCAGCCCATGCACTGTAGTTTACAAAAGCCATGACTCTGTCTCCAATCTACAAAAAAGGAAGAAAACATTGAGAGTATGGATGCAATTGAGACTGTAGGGAGCAACTGATAAGACCTGCAACTTTCCTTGTCAAGCTGCGTGTCACTGACTGACTGTGCAGATAATGGTGTTCCACATCTTTGGCAAAATAGTAGTTAAGTTGTACTTTATTTAAAAAGTTGAATTTAACAAAAATACCCAAAGTTAAAGCCACCTCTTCTCTTTTGCTACACTGCTTCTCTGATGGAGCAGTCTTCCATCAGCACTAATACAGATCACCTTTAGCTAGCAGAGCTCCTAAATAACAAATGGGGCAACAAACAAACAAACAATGAAAACATCATTCCATAATCAGGCAATCTGCTTACAGAAAAAAAAGAAAAAAAAAAGGAAAAAAAAGATTATGATATTGGTGAGATGCACAGAATAAAAAAAACCAACACCTAAGATAATTTTCACCTTGCTTTCTCAGTCTTCACACTGATTTAGAGCTACGCTTCCTCTCTGTGGATTGAGAATGGGAGGCCTTGTACTCTGGTAGACAGAGCACATGGAAAGGTTTGGAAACCACTCATTTAGAAGGTAGCACCATCTGTATCCAGTCTCTATTTTTATTATCTTAAAAACTGATTCTACCAACACATTTCCATGATTGTTTTTTCTACAGAGCAAAATTTGATCCTGCAACTTCAAATAAGCCACCTTAAACATCAAAAATATACCTCTGGATTCTGAGGCAACACTAAGCCTATAAAGTGAATTTGGCAGGATTTAAAGGAGCAATGAACTATTATCTTTGAATGCAACATTCCTCTACTTAATTTCTTTGGAAAATATATAGCAGTGAAAGGGTATTTCACTACAGAGAATTAAAGATTTTATGTTAATATTAGATACACTCAGTTTCTCCTAGGAACTTTTCAGAGGTCCAGGCACACATCTGTATAATGGCCTTCACTGCAGCTTCAGGTTTTTAAAATGGAGACAGTGACTCCCCACAGATGGGCAAGAATAACAGCAAGGCAACTGGAGCTCTGAGGCTCTTGCAGGGGTACAACCATACTTGGAAAGCAATGCTCATGTAAAAGTAGAAATTGGTCTGCTGGGGCTACTAGGGAGAGTCACAATGAGCAAACATTTGGCCAGTGTATATTAAAATCTTCATAGGCACGACTCCTGCAAACTCTCAATTATGGCTTGTCCCCAGCAGCCCCTCCACATCTTCACTGTGTCTCAGACCTCCTTGCCTTTCTATAATACAGCAACAAAAATAGCATCCTTAATCATGAAAGGAGCTCTTCAATGGACCCAGAGTGTAAGTAATTAGGCAGGAACAACATCAAACTTCAGAACCTCATGTTTTAAATAAAACTAAGAGCAGCCATCCCTCTAAAACACCTTTGTTTATCTGCCCAGTATTCTCTGTCTTACATTCTACTAATACCCACTAATGCCTTAGAAATACTGCAGGTCGTTCTCAGACTATTTCCACTATATTCCACAGCAATGAAATAAAGCACAACACTTTTACCTTCAGGCAAACATTTATGGCACAAACACATTTTGGTCTCCCGAGTACTTGTCATCACTCTGGCTTTGGGATATTGTGGGATTGCTAAAAGCTAAGGTGCTGCTGACAGATCTGAAGGGTTTGTCTCTTTTAGAAGGAGGATGCTGAAACAGAACTGACATTCCAGTTTCACCTAAATGCCTCTTCCTTTTGAAAAACATTCAAATTAACAATGCTTCACTGGTAACCACTCTGTGGTTTCCTTTTGCTCTGAAAGAAGCATCTATAATGTACAGTCTGCTAGGATTAATTAGTGTAGATGTTAGTATGTCCCATATCCTTGCAAACAAACATAAATTATTACCAAAAAAGAATGCACAGAAGTCCCTCTTAGTGATTCCCAAGGGATTTCTTAGTAATAATAAATATCTTATTTTTACCACAAGCACTATACAGAGCCTAGTCATCATGTCAGCCTAGGACTTAGCTCCTGAGAATCATCCCCACAACTAGAGAGAGAGCAGGCTTGACACACTTGAGCTCAGTAGAAATAAGCTTTTTTTTTAATGGGAGAAAGAATAGGCATTGCACCATTATTTCATAAAAAAATTCTTTCTTTCAATGTAAAGTATGTTCTTACACATTGCTGTCAAAATAGACTGCCATTCAACACTGTCATTTGTCATACAATAATGCAACCACAGCAAATGAAGACAATAAATGGCTGGCAGTATCTCAGGTGGTATAGACTAAGGGCCAGTAAGACATTTTTCAGAGCATGAAACGTCCACAACTTTAACATGACTTGAACTGGAAAACATCTATAAAGGGAAAGAAGGTCAGAAGATGTAGGGTGTGATCTCTGCTACTCCTGCCACTGCTGTGGACAGGGGTAACAGCACATGTCAAGGAGACAAAAAGCATCTGGCGTGCTCCTATTCTGTGCAAGAAATCCATAAACAAACTGAGAGAATCTTCTTGCATCTTCTTCATGGTACATTCTCCTGTTGATGGGTTCATACCTGTGCACAGCAGTCATTCCAAGTGCCGTGCTTTGTCTGTGTTTTCTATCTACTTAAGAAATAAAGACTGGAATACAGATGTTTAACACCAGTAGTAGAATAGAAGGTAGGACAGAATGCTGTTTTATATGTAACATGAAATACTGAAGAATATGTAATGCAAACCAGTTACGAAAGCCTTATTATATACATTAACTATTTGTCATTTATCACTATTCTGTTAGGTGAAATAGATCCTTTTCCTGAGTGATCAGAGTAAGTCAGATACCCAGAATCAGGGACCCAATTGTATCTCTCATGAATGCACATGGTTGTAAGAAGCAACGATTATTTTAGATGGGGCTCTCATTAACTCATGATCAAAAGCCAAAACAAAATCAGCAATGCACGTGCTTCGAGGAACAGAGCAATGATGATAGCAAACATGGCCAAGAAAAGAAACGTAAAAAGTTAACTCAACTTCTTTAAATTTCTTAAAGCAAATCAGTTGTGCTTTCTATTTAGCCATCAGGATATGCAAATGGCACAAGCGAATTCTCAGGAAGGATTTCAAGATGACAGTGGTGACTTTAGAAACTAATTCCAGAGGTCATTCTCATGCTTGGGTAGCAGCAAGGAAAAATTGCCCTTTCAAATCTCAACAGGGTGGTGAAGGTTGCTGTCACCGGCAGACCAGAAGGGATTAGGGAGAACATACTCAGCAAACTGGTGATTATTTAGTCTTGCTCTGAAAATAAAGAAAATATTACCTCAAACCCTTTCACACTATCTCCAATAGCTTCTACAATTCCAGAGCATTCAAATCCAGGAACAAGTGGCGTCTTAGGAGGGTTGTCGATATTCCCCTGTCTCACCATCAAATCAATGAAGTTCAGACCACTGTAAAACATAAGAACAAAATCAAGAGTATTAGCACAGATCAAAGCAGAGGAGGAGAACCTGACCCCAGTGATGGCAAAGACAGAAAACTTCAGGGCAGCATTAAAAAACTGGGCTCCACAGCATAAGAGGCACCAAGCAGACATTACATTTTTCATGCATGGACTTTACACCACGCTGTCCAGGCCTTGGGCAGAAGAGTACATGTGCAAGGCAACCACAACAGCTGTTAGCTCCAAAACTTACAAGAGTGTTTAGGAGTCACACGTAGAAATTCACAAAGGGCATTTAAAAATTCAGTACAGTGAAACATTATGATTTCTATGAATTCATTACTCGCTGGCAAGCAAACCTGGTTCAACTTAAGAGGAAAACTCCAAACCTCACACATTACGGATGTTTTGGACTGAGAGCAACCTGCTGTAACTGTCCTAACCTCTGATGTGACTCCAGGAACGAATTGTGTTTGTCCCAGGCAGGAGTCCAAACTCTGACATGAACTTATTAACTATCAGATAGGCTGTTGGTTGAACACTGTTCCTCCTGGATCACTTTTGGACAGTTTTGCAAAGGTTATTTAGACCTTTGGAGCCCTCAGGGTTGCTGCTCAGAAAAAATACAGGTGGTCTCAGTTTTCCAAAAATCTTGAAGCATCTTTGCTTTATCTTTTATATTCTATCCAATTTTATTAAGTAAAATTTTGTAGTTTTCTAGGCAGCCACAAAAAAGAAAAAAAAAACAACCAAAAAATGTATTGTTCATCTACTATGTGCATATACTGATTACTGGCACAAATGCCATACATAGTTAAAACTCCTAACTACATAAAATATGCTTCAGCATTAATGCATTGTTCCAAAACACAGCCCTGTATTTATTGTTAGCTGAAATTGCTGCATACTAACTCCCCCAGCTCTGAGAAGCTATGCACACAGCCAGTCCTACTTATGCATATGATATCAGCAACTGCTTGGACACATAAAATTACTGATGTGCACAAGTATTTGTAAGATGGAGCTTTAGTCAGATACTAATCGAGGCACAAACAGATTGAGCAGACCCAACAAACAAAAAGACAAGAGTAGACACATAGTAAGCACGAAGACAAGACAGCATTCATGAGATGTAGGTCACTGAGGGGAAGGGGGGGAAACAAAGGAAATCCCACCAAATGTAAATATTTGTAAATGTGGTGGAGGGTTTAAGAGGAATCTGAAGCCACACTTTTAGCTCTGTAAAAGCAAGATTATGGGTTATTTTTGAAAAAGATGACTTTGACAATCTAGCTAGACAAACTTGAGAGAAAAAATAAAAATACAATAAAACCAAACAACTAAAAAACCCCAGCATACACAAAGCTTGTAACATTAACTGTATGGAAGGCTAGGAGCTGTTTGGCACAATTAAGTTGGGAGCTTTGAAATTATTTTGGGAAGGCCACTTTGGCTAACACCAACTGCTAACATCACCTCCTGCATCAGCACTGTAATGTTGATAATGAAAGAGAAATTCCAAATAACAAAAACCCTGCAAGGCAGTCACCCTTTTGGGGAAAAAGGGAAAAAAAAATGAACCACCACAAACCCAAAAACCCCACGAGATACATGGTGGCAACCACTGTCTGTGTACATTAACTTCAGTGTTGATCTTTTGAATACATCTCTGCACACTGTGTGCACTTTACAAAACGTTATCTTCTCCTACATCGCTGCAGGAGAGGGCAGCTGGAGGCAGAACTGTGACGCAGAAACCTGCGTAGGAACAGGCACCACAACGTCACAGCACGTAGGCACAAGCAGATGGACACGGCAAAGACCACAGCTATTTGATAATGACATATGATTACAGACACATTACTGCAGCTCTCTCTAGAAACATTCTTAGGTATTAACTTGTCAGACAATTTTTGAAAGGACACATATTCAGTTTTGCATCTAATGACATAATACCAGCAATTCAGTTCTGTTCTAGTTCCATTTCTCTTTAGTCTGTCTTTATCCTCAATAAAAGGCAGCAATATTAAATAAAATAGATAGTTCATCTCTATTACAATGAACTTACAAGACTTGATACTAGAACAGGTGTGATAAGGAGAGAAAAAAACAACACAAGGTGCATAATACCCAAGTCACGTGTTACTATCATTTTAATTACTCGCTGGAACAGAGTGTGGATCAGCATTTCTAATAATTTCCAGTCACTTTGCAGAGTTTCTCCTTCATTCACTTAATTTTTCATCTCCTACATGGTTATGTGTTCTCACACTGCTGTTACTCTCATCCATGCATTTGTTTCCGTTCTTCTCCACTTTCACATAAGGACAGAATTCGGATGTTTTATTTTACCTGCCAAATTTGAACCATCCTTATCAACACCAATAGACTTGAAAGCACAATTATGTTATATGGTAAAACCATCAATTATTTTTTTCCATTTGAAAAGTACTATTAGGAACTACCTCCAAGACACCCAACCTCATCAAGTCCTTCATTGAGATTCAACCTACAGCAAGCACCGGAGAAGGGAAGTTTGGCTGCATAGAACATGACAAGAAAATAATGTCTCATGAAGAGTGATGGTTTTAGAGAATAAGCACAATTTATTTCTTGTATCAGTACAAACCAGCATAGCCTGTTCTGGTGTGTAGCCAGAGAAAATGACTCCCGAACTTTAAGTAAGGGCATATGCAGAAGGAGAAGTGCAAATGCTAAGTGATTCAGTGACAAAAAGTGCACAATTTCTTGCACTTGTGTGTCTTTAATCCTAAATCAGGAGCTGGCTAGAAATGAAGATAAGGAAGGATATGAATTACCAAGATCAATACATTGACATAAGGGTTCTGCAAGGACCTTCCTGTGGAAGAGCAGGGTATGAGTGTGAAGTACATAGACTGAACTACCTGTGCATCTCTGGAACATGGAAATATCTTTGAATCTGACTTTCTAAGTCTGCTCTGCTTTGACATCAATTTTGAGGATCTTGAATATTACTTTCCACACTTGTGGTTTAGCTTTGCTGCATTTTTATTTTATTTATTTATTAAGTGTGGTAAGTCCTGCAGATAGAAAGCTGTATTCTAGACTTCTTTCACCATCAGACTAGCAACAGTCAACTTGGTTCTCCTTGCACTGTCCCGTGCACTCAGGGATGCCCAGCACCTTCTACTGCAAAACAACAAATCATGCAGATTACCCTTCACACCTTGGTTTGGAGAGGTGCTGCTTTTGATCTGTCTTTCTTATTTCACTACAAGACTCCACTGAAACTAATGAAATACAATAGAGCAAATAACAGGTCCACTGAGTTTTACATTCTTAAAATCCTTCCTCTTACCCCTGGCTAGTAAATTGCCTGATAATTTTTAAGAAAGACAAAAAAAAAAGTGGAAAGGTTTAAAATGGTCAGATCTTCTACTTTTTATCAGGAAACACCCACAGTATCTGAACAAGACAGCCTTTGAAGAAGAAATTGATACACTGTCCGCTACTCTGCTGTACTTAGGATTTCTTTTATTTGCTACCAATTTTTTAAGGTAGTTATCTCAGTGTCACAGCATCTGAAGGGTCACTCCTGCCTCATTCCTTATGAGGCACATGTATAGTGGCACAAGAAAGAAGTAATTATAGTAGAGAAAAGAAAAATAAAGGGAGGCAATTACAGGACACCCTTCCTTATTCACACATCCTATCTGAAATACTGCTTTGGTTTGTTCTATCTATTTGTCTAATCTTTTAAACAATATGTATACTAGTTTTCTGCAGACTGCAAATTACAATACAAACAAACACAGCAATTGCAACCACTCCGTTGTTATCAATCAAAACTTATTTCAGGAAATGTGGAGAAGCTGTGACTCAGCTTGGACATCGATGGCTGTTCCATTTCTTAGTCACTGACTGAGGCTAACACATGACTCATCTCAGCTGACACATTTTCAATTGGATCATTGATATTCCAGACCTCCAAAAGAATTATTCATCTAATTCATCCAGTGCTAATAGCAACATTTCCTCCATCTCCTCCATTTATAGTACCATACTACAAAAGGTATACACAGGATTTAACAGCTCTATACATATGATTTAGCTGGTTTTATTCCCCAGTGAATGCAGAGAGCACATAGGACTGGCACCTTTTTACCGATATGTACACATCATGCATGCACACATTGTTCTTAAAGATTATTTTTCTCCACAAGTCGGTGGAAAAAAATTGACATCATCTATAATGATGGTCAACTGCAAAACCAATTCAAGCAAAATCATTATTTGTCATCAGTATGTCTTACTAGAGCAGCCCATCCTGGGTGTATTCAGCACTTGCATGCTACACTGGGCAAAGCTGACAGACATTTCTCCTCACTTAAGTCTCCCAGACTGCACAAGTCCATCATCATCCTGATCAATCTTCTGTATTTACAGACTCTAGAAGATCAGCAAATTGATTTTGCTTTGGTGACCTGATCACATCTCACCCCTATGGCCATTTCCAGCCAGGAATGACAAGCAGACACCATTCAGCCTATCGGCTCCTCCAGCATGAAGGGAAGCTTCCAAAACACACGACATTGTGCAACCCAGCAGGAACTATGGAGCAGCTGAGTAGGTCTACTGATGCCTAACAGCGAGTGTGCAACTTGCACAGCTCACTAATGATAACACAACCCTGGAAAGCAACTGCAGTTGTAGCAGCCAAGTGTTTGCAGCCAAGCGTTCTCTTGCAGGTAACTTGCTGTTTGTGACACACACATATCTACTGCTTTGATGAAAGTGGAATTCATACAGGTACTGAGGGTGCTGTAAACCCCCCAGGCATTTAGAGGAGTGTGTCCATGTGCTCAGAACATTTTAAGTTTTGCATGTTAGTTAACTAAATGGCTAAAAAAAAATCACTCAGAAAACAACAGAGCCTGTTTTCAAATGGAAATTCAGCCCTGCCTGATAGCAAAATGAGCTACCCAGCAGCTCCTATGCTGCCATTATTTCTTACGTTCACCTAGCATGGAATTTCTTGCATTTCTCATTCTGACTAGTAGAGAAAAAAAAGAGAATGCAAAAAACCTCAGCCCTTCACTTATTAGCCCTCATTCAGATTGATGGATATCACCATCTTTCATGGGCAACACCTTGGGGAAATACTCACACAGGTCACACACCTTATGATCCCCATGAGTACAGGATAGAAAACCAAGCAGGCTCAGACACTCAGCTACATCAACCTGCCAGGATGCTTCAAGATCTGAGGCTCCTCCACTGGATCCATCATTCAAAACAAGCTCACAGTATTGTTTTTAATGCAGGTTACTTCTAAGATAAACAACTTGGCCTTCACCTTGGAATTTATCTTTCGGAAGCACCATGTTTTCACATAGAAGGAGAGGACAACAATAGATAAACCCCTTCCCAGGCAAAATCAATCTGGTCTTTGGTACACACCAGGTTGTGTAGTGAGATCTGAATGTTGCTCCTGTCACGTAAAAAAATAACCCTATTCTCAGGAAGGCACATGTGCACGGAGAGCCGGCTGTCTAGGAAGCACAGGCTGCTCCAATTGTCTGGGGAGGAAAAGGAGCCTTCGAGGAAAGCTGCTCTCGGGATGCTGCCGGGCACCGCCGGCCGGGCTGAGGAACTCGAGCCCCGGGGGGTTCTGCTCAGCCCGGCCCCGGCGGTCGGTGGGAAAGCGCTGGTGAGTGCAGTGAGGGATTCCCAGGAGAACAATGGCAGCGGGGAGCAGAGGAAAGGGACGGTGCTGCCAGCCCGACACCCGCATTTCCCCGAGAGAAAACAGCAGCCCCCTGCGCGCAGCCGGCCGGCTCGTTCCCCATCGCTCCCTGCCGGTACCGTCAAAAACCAGCGCCAGGTTCTCCCCTTCGCAC
>VZRW01001045.1:2928203-2953373 GCA_013398125.1 Aegotheles bennettii | reverse complement strand
CCGCTCCTCACGGCCCCGCTCCTCACGGCCCCGCTCCTCTCGGCCCCGCGCCTCAGGGCCCCGCGCCCCACGGGCCCCTGAAGCCGCAGCTCTCGCCCTCGGCCCTGCCGAGCAGGTGCCCGGTGCTGGAGGTGCCTCCGCACGTTGCAGGGCAAAGCCGAGAAATCCCCTCTGATATTTCCATCTCGGGCCTGGGCACAGCCCGGAGCCCCGGGTGTGCAAGCTGGGGCCATGGCTGCCCAACCTCCACCACCCGCATTCCCTCCCTTCCCCACACCAGTGGCATCACGGCTGGAATCCCCACCCGAGGTTCCCAGGTTGTGACCATCGCTGGGGAACCAGGAGCACAAAGTCCCTCCTTACCCAGTCCATGGCCTGGAGCTGCTCTGGGCACCACCGAAGTGATGCTCTGAGCACCAGGAGATCGTGTTGGCAGCAGCTGCTCACGACTGACACACGCACTGGCAGGCGAGGGGCCCGGGCTCGGAGCTGGGCTGTGAGGAACATTTAAGCCTTCACAAATGGCTTCTCTTCCTGGGGATCTGTGCCAGCATTTGCTGGTTTCTGCAGGGAGCTTAAGCCTTCCGTGTGAGCAGAGGGTGTGCGGCCAGACCTCCACCAGCTGCAGCCTCCTGGGCCCTCACAAGGCTCTGGCACCCATAGCCCCATGCTGATGGGGGTGGGTGCCTGCAGCCTCGCCCATGGCAGCTGGACATGGATTTTGGGGGATTGGTGGTGGTGGTTCCAAAGGTGTCTAAATTTCTGTTGAGTTCAGTATTAGATGCCTTCATCAGGTTGTTGATGGCCCCTCAGCCTGAATAAATCCACTTCATATGTGCCTGAAATGAAGCATGTATTTATGGAGTTCCCAAATTCATTGCAGCGTGCTGTATGTGCATCAAGTCTTCCCGCGGACCTCTTTGAGAGCACAGCTCTTCCATCAGCCCCCACCCCCTGCACAACGAGTTCATCTGGAGAAGCTTCAGGACCTGCCTGACACAGGGTAGGCATCAGCATCACCATTACTTTAGGCTATGGATCTGTTGTGGTCTGAGTTCATCAATATTCCTTAATTTCACAATACGCATTGATTTCATCTTGGGTTATGAATTTAGTGTATTGTATTTAGAAGAAGGAAAAAAACTTGGAAATATCTTAGCTATAATGAGTAATGGGGTAAAACATTAATTCACATTAATGAAGAAAGTGAGATAGTGGAGGAACAGGTAGAGTTTTTGCATTTTTTTGCTCTTAGTATGTAACTTTTGGGTTTTTTTCTGTCTGGTCTGTAAAAAGTTTGCAGACAAAGTGCTTTTTAAACCCCATTTCTGAGAATCTGTCATCTAATCCCATCATAAATGAAGCAGTAAACAAATACATGTCAGGAGCAAAGGAGAAGGAGTACTGACCATGGAGAAGCTTCATTAGCTTTGTTATCTTGAGAAGTTCAAACAGATTTTACCAAAAGTGAAGGCTGATGCCTCAAACACCTCTTACGTTGTCCTTAAGATATATTTTGGACAAAGATTCAAAACCAGCTCATTAACAGCACCTAGAATTTTCTTTGTGATGTGTTGAAGTGTTGCCATCCACTTCATTCTGAGTAACAGCCTGTAATCTGACTGTTTTAAAGGTCAGGAAGGTTTTTCCTTCCCTTGCTCCCCTGGTAATACCACAAATATTCCCTTCCTTGTTCCCTAGACTTGGCTAATTCAGTGCTGTAGTAGGGAATACAAAGTTCTGTCACTTTAGATCTGGCCATCTGAATGCATGGCCAGGCAGGCAGCAGCTGAATACAGAATAACATGGATTTGACTCCAAATTATTCACTCAGCTGGCATTTTATTACAGTTCTAACTCAAATGAATGGCAAAGTGCAGAATGACTGGGGAAAGTAAAGCAGATAGTGTATGTCAACTAAGTGACATCCAGAATAAGGAAGAGGCTGTGGGGCAGCTCACTCGTGTCACTCCAGTGGTCTGAAACATCCAAAGAAGTGAACCTGGTCCTTCAGACTGTGCTTTTTTGCATTGGTTTGTCTGCTACTGTAGTCCTGTTTCATGTTGATTGTAGAATCACAGAATACCTTGAGTTGGAAGGGATCATAAAGGTCATCTAGTTCAACTGCCCTGCCATGGACAGGGACATCCTCCACTAGACCAGGTTGCTCAGGGCCCCATCTAACCCAGCCTTGAACGTCTCCAGGGACAGGGAATCCACCAGCCCTTTGGGCAACCGGTTCCAGTGTTTTACCACCCTCATGATGAAAACCTTCTTCCTTATATCTAACCTAAATCTACCCTCCTCCAGTTTAAAACTGTTACCCCTTGTCCTATTGTTGACTTGGGAGTTTTCTGATTGACCCTACCCATAATGATTTAAAGATATTTATATTCCTCTGTGGTCCTGAACCAGAAGTAATTTATCCTAAGTGATTTAAACAGTCAAAATAATTGAAGGATGGCCATTTCAAAGAAACAAGTCTTGCTTATGGTAGAACCAGTGCTTGCACATGTCAGTTGTGGCAACTGAGGGAACATGCAGCAGATATTTTTGTATGTTCCTGATTACATTATTTTTATTGAATTCATAACCTGTTCTGTAAGAACAGATGTTGCAGTACAGAAGCTTACACTAAGATGTAAAACCAGGATTTATTCTGACAGTTGACTGGAAGTTTTACCACTCTAGAAATAGGCTGTGAGATGGCCATTCATATCACTTAAGACTTCAATAAGAGCATAGTGGAGAAGAAGGACATGGAACTGCTTGAGAGAGTCCAGCGCAGAGCCACTAAGATGATTAAGGGAATGGAACATCTCCCTTATGAGGAAAGGCTGAGGAAGCTGGGTCTCTTTAGCTTGGAGAAAAGGAGACTGAGGGGTGACCTCATCCATGGTTACAAATATGTAAAGGGTGAGGGTCAGGACGATAGAGCCAAGCTTTTTACAGTGACGACCAATGATAGGACAAGGGGCAATGGTTGTAAACTGGAGCATAGGAGGTTCCATGTGAATATCAGGAGAAACTT
Organism: Aegotheles bennettii; assembly: GCA_013398125.1. Lineage (NCBI taxonomy): Eukaryota > Metazoa > Chordata > Aves > Caprimulgiformes > Aegothelidae > Aegotheles > Aegotheles bennettii. Next base: position 2,950,342 of record VZRW01001045.1, on the reverse strand, counting down.
TTTCACTGTGCGAGTGACGGAGCACTGGAACAGGCTGCCCAGAGAGGTTGTGGAATCTCCTTCACTGGAGACATTCAAAACCCGCCTGGATGCATTCCTGTGTGATGGACTCTAGGTGAACCTGCTCTGGCAGGGGGGTTGGACTAGATGATCCTTCGAGGTCCCTTCCAACCCCTAGGATTCTGTGATTCTGTGATTCTGTGATAGTGAATTCTACTGGTGGCTTTCCATTGATTCCAGTGTCTGGTGGATGAGACCTGTGAAACTGAGAACATAGGACTCAATTTGATGGGTGTACTCAAGTGGTGACAATATTAATGAACATGCTGTGAGAACCTGAACAAAAGGGAATTAAGAGTTCTTTGATCACCATATTTATCTGCTGGTCAAGCTGGTGTGATCTATTCAGCTGTTGTTCTTTGCAACAGTGATTTTTAAAAATACTTTCTAGAAATGAAGGGAAAATAGAGAAGTGTGCTTGAGGCTAAATGCTGGCAGTTAGTCAACATCTCTTCCTGATTCAGATCCTTTATTTTCAGGACATATTCATTTATTCAGCAAAAGACCCCGTGTATGACTACATCAGGGAAAAAACAGTCTTATTCACAGATACTGTTCTAGGGTTTGTGCCTGAATTTCATGGAGGGAAGCAGCCATTCAGGATAAAATAAAAAAAGGAGAATTGCCACTATTACCAATTACTAACTGGAGTAAGATAGCTGAAGAAATAGAAGGTGTTACTGGCAACACAGGCCACATGGAAGGTCAATCAAAAACTAGATGAGTTAAATGAAAAGCTTGATTCTGGGTGGAGATGAAGAAAACCAAACCAAACCACCCTTGGACCTTTGTGGGAAGGAAATGTCCAATATTAGATACCTATTATGTACTTTGTATCAGGGTTTTTTGGAAGAAGAACAATGAGGTTTGTGTTCAAGAAGGACTTGATGTCATTGTATCAATTTCCCTTCTTAGCAGGAACAACATTTAAGACCCTGAGTAGTGGCTAATCACTTTGCTCAAAGGAAATAACACATGGATGGCAAAACCACACTCTCAGAATGGATAATACTGATTTTTTTACCTCAGTATTTTTCTCTGTGACATAAATCACATTTTGTCTCAGACAATGAAGTACTACAGATATTTTTAAGCCAAACAATGCATTTTTCTAATAGTTACAAATAACATTAGGAAAATCATCTTGATATATGTTTTGGCTGTTTTAATGCATAAACAGGGAAGCTTTTAATACATTGTGTTCCAAAACATTGTTTTCTTTACAGCCTACTGTTATAAAATTCTGTTTAGTGCAAGGTCAGAAAACAAATTCTCAGGACTCCCTTAACTTCTTGATCTTACTCAACATCTTCCCCCTGTAGCTTTGTGTGCTATAAAACATCCATATTGCTTAACAGAAGATGCATCTTATGTATTATGTTTTGGGAGCATGTTCAGAATATCTATTTCAGCTGTTGTTACAACCTATAGTCCACAACATCTCTTATCAATAGGAAAATGGTTTTGGTGACTTTTCCCCCCTTCATCCATGTGTAGAACGTATTAACAAAGAAAGACATTTCCAAAGGAATCTCTAAGAGTATAGGATGCTAGATTTATTTGTTTGGGCTTTTTAAAACAAAGGAGACCTCTATTTCCTAAGGTTAATTCATATTGAAATGATTGTTTTATTTAATCTTAGCCAGGGGCTTTCTCTTACTGGTGGAGCTACATATGAATCATAGAAGCAATGAAGCAATTCTCTGTTTATAGTCACTGAAAAGAACTGTGCTTTTCCCTTCAGTAGATAGAAGCCATTTAAAGCTCCTCAGAATCATCAGGAGTAATGAAAATATGTTGCATTTTAAATCAAAGAGGAAAAGAAATCAAAGCAGTCGCACAGGATTTGGCAAGGCCAATACGACATCTTGATGACTGCTCAGTTACAGTATTCCTTCCTTACTTTACCATTTGTCTTGTACGGAAATTGTGCTCAGATAATTCAGGGATGAGTACAATAGAAAGTAAATAAATGGATTGCATTATTGCTGATCAAGAAATAATACGATTTAAGAAAATTTAAATGGATTGTGAAATCTTTATATCACGGTGATGATAGTCGTCAATAAGCATGGACAGGTCAAAATAAGCCCTTTTAACAAAGCTTCATTTGTATATTTATTTTTAGAGCCATACCATCCATTTGTTTGGCTAACTGAATATGTGGTGTAATCAGTATCTTTGCCTGCTGTCTGTTCATTTTAACACTTCTGTTGTGTTTTCTGAAAGCTCCAAGTATTTTTCACACTGAAAAAAAATACCATTATTTTATTTTGGATAGTAATGTTGAAGCTGTATGTTTCCTTTTTAGACTCAGCTCTGAGAAATTAATAATAAAAAACAGGTCAGGAAACAATTACAGAGAAGGATTGTAAATCACAACGAGCAAAGTTACAAGAGATGAGTACATCAGTAGTGTCACTGCTTAAAAGCATCACTCAAGACAAGCAGACTGGCTATACTGCCCCGACTCGATCATTCTGACTTGTTTCCCTCTTTGTAAAGCAGAGGTCAATGGTGTTTACCCCATATGAATAATGACAATAATACACACTTACAGTTCACTTGTAGTACTGCGCAAGAGCTAAGTACCCTCAGATTTTTTTGGATATTACTATGCTATCCCTTAATTCCAACAGGTTGAAGACATTATTCATACCTTGTTCTTTAAGGTAATTCATAGCAAAATAAATAATTATTGTGCATGTTAGATCTGTTGAAAGTGCTGTGGTCAGTAACTGGACTGTTACATATCTGGGGATGCATCTGATGCTTTATATACTTATTCATTCTGTGTGACACCAGGCACTGAGAAATAGTAATCCCACTTGGCATTTTGACTCAGTTTGGTCTCAGTAATTATAGATCCAGAGTAACTCATTAGAAGCTTGTGAAAAAATGTCTCTGAACTTTACAACAGAGCTGGAGTGGATGGAAGAATGAGAATTCAACCAATACTGGGAATAAGTTTGAAAAGCATATCCAGTTGCTAAACTGGAGATATCCAGTTGTTGTGCACTGTTACAATACAGTGCACAATATCAGGAACATCTGCCTAGGAATGTTATCTTCCAGACTGATTATGTCTAATAATGCATTGTATTTTTGATCAAAGTTACCTTCTACAAATTACCAAGCTATTTTACCTTTTCATGGCTCTTGTATTTTTCTGTTAAGTATTTATGTGTACACTACATGTAGCTCTCGAATCTGCTCAAGGAAACAAAAGTGAGCTTTTAGGTTTACTAAGCTGAGCTCTGTTTTGCGTATTTCTGGAGTTGCAGTCCAAAAGCATGCAACATAAAGGTTGCTGCTGTGGAAGCAGTGATGCCTCTAGCTTGAATTTAAACTTGTAGGCATCATACTAATTTACAGCTCTTGTGAGGGCTCTGTCACAGCACAGAATTTCCATAGGGTTTACAATACAAAGAACTCTCCTGTTCCCCCCACAAACTTTTGGTGCAGCTTTTGGTCCCACTCTTGTTGTGCCTTCTGTTTTAGGCCTTTGGAAGAAAGGAACAGGATGCTCTTTCGCAGAATTTTGTTTTTATGGAGTGTTTTATCATGGTCTATTATTGGTCTCTTTTCCTCAGTTCCATAGCTAGTTACTGCTTTCTGACTCATTGATTTTAATAAATAAACCAAGTGTGCTGCTGTATTTTCCTCTATTCTCCCTCTGGAGAGAAAAAACTACCCATAACAAAACCCATAAACGCCAGCTTATTAGGAGATCAGTTTACTCTGAGCACTCTTAAGATGCTAATGGAACTGTTCATTACAAAGCTGCTGAGTTAGAGCTCACTTGCGCTAGCAGAAACACAGATTTTCACTGCATAAAAGCATATGAGTTTGCAGGCAAGGTTTAGAACTGTTTTTTGCTGGGATGGAGTTAATTTTCTTCACAGCAGCTGGTATGATGCTATGTTTTGGATTTGTGACCACAACAGCGCTGATAAAACACCAGTGTTTTAGCTATTGCTGAGCAGTGCTTACACAGCACCAAGGCCTCCTCTGTTTCTCACACTGCCCCAGCAATGAGTAGGCTGGGGGTGCACAAGAAGCTGGGGGGGACGACACAGCTGGGACAGGTGCCCCCAACTGATGGAAGGGGTAGCCTATGCCATAACATATCATACTGAGCAATAAAAGCTGGGGGAAAGAAGGAGGGAGGACGGACATTTGGGGTTAAAGCCAAGGCCCTGCTTTCCTGGAAATGGCTAAACATCTGCCTGCCTGGGAAGTAGTGAATAAATTCTTGTTTTGCTTTACTTGCACGTGAATCTTTGCTTCACTTATTAATCTGTCTCGATTTCATCCCAGGAGTTTTCTTAGTTTTGCTCTTCCAATTCCCTCCCCCATCCCACTGCAGGGGAGAGATCAAGCAGCTGTGTGGGGCTTATCTGCCTGTCAGGGTTAACTCACTACACAACCAAAAAGACAGCTGTCTTCTTTTTATAGTAATTGTAACAGGGAAAGTGATAAAATAGGGAACAGGCCTGAAAAATCTTAATGCCTTCTCTACCTAGAGAAGCAGATCCACAGACTACAGTTAAGCATACCAGTGAAGTGCTTTAGGTAAGCTTATACTATTGATAATGGCACTGTACTCAATATTTGTAATAGCACTAGAATAAATGTTCTAGTTTCATGAATGATTTATTGCACCTGTAGCTGTATTTCACAGTAGTGGAAGATGAATGAAAAACAAGTATTGTAGTCTGAAATGGGGCTCATTTGCTGACATGAGTGTTACTACAGAAGAGGACTGACTGGGCCATTCTGTTTCTTAGGGCCTTTGATGAAGTATTGGCGTAATTTCCAGTGTGTTTTCAATAGTAATCAGCTAAATGTTAGATAAAGGTGATTTTTGGAGACAAAATTATTATAAACCTTGCACAGCAAACCTTCATAGTTGCAACTGAGACAAATGATTCCTCAGTGCTCCAGTCTTTTGAGAAATCAGATGTGGTCCAATAGACTCCATGGTTTGTAAGTGCATTTGGAACTTCTGGGGGGGGAAAACCTCAGTAGCTGAGAGCCCATACAGCTTTCTCACATTTCTTTCACTGATACTAAGTCTATGTGCTCAGAAACATCTTAGTAGCAGGGTGGATGTGGTTGTAGACTCAAGGCAGACAACATATCTTGTTGCATAAGGGAAGCATTCATATTTTTCTCCCTCTAGAAATTTTGCAGATGGATTCTAATTTTAATAAATTCTGAACTATTAGGAAAAGTATTCAGAGAAAGCAGTGAAATGAGTTGTAGAACTTGGCCACAATGAATATTAGACCTTGAAGTCCCAGCTAAGGGGTCAAAGTGGAGACTGCTTACTACCATGATGTAATCACATTGCATGATCGCTGTGCATTTCAACAATTTCTTTTTGAGACATTGTTAAAGGACTTCAAAGTCTTAATGAAATCACCTTTTATGTGGAAGCTTTGGATCATACCAGCTATTTCCCTCTATGACCTAACACAATTAGGTACCTATGTAAGCAATCATTTGCTTGATCTTTTGTCCAATCTAAGAAAAACTGGAAGAAAATTTGGGTACTCTGGATAAGTCTTTTTCTTTCAGGGTGAAATGGAAAGGCCACAACAACTTTCTGAGCATGCAGTTTGATTCTCTTCCACTTTGAGATAATTTTATATCTAAAGGGTAGCTGGTTGATGTATCAGATGATTTAAATTAAAATTGGAAACCATTTTAGGTAAGAGTTTGGAATGCATCCAAGAGTCACTTTGTGAAATCACAGTACAAGATGGACTACACAAGTGCTGGCATTTGCCTTACTCTTTAAAGAAATAATTCAAAATGCAGTCAAAATGCAGTTAAAAATAAAACTCGGGAAGGGCTAACATGGAGAGTGAAGTCAGGACCAAGGAAATAGAGATTTCTAGGGAAATGGGTATTTTGCACTATACAGACAGAAAAGCTCTTCCTTTTTTGTAGCCTAAGAAAAATAAACAGAAACTTTTCTGCTCAATATTTTAATCATGAGCTAAGCAATGTCCTTTCATGGTAGGTAACCAGCCAGCATCTATCTCTAAATGTGGAGATGCTGACTAGTATCTGGAATCTCAGGTAGAGGAGGAGTGGGATTGTGTTACTAAATCAGATCCGAATACCAATACTATCTTGGTTAAGCTGCAGCATCAGAATTATTTCTGCTGAATGTCACCCAAGTTTCCTCAGAGACCTTGAAATCAGAAGGATTGTCAGGCATGTGTAGTGCCAAAAGACTATAATAAAAGGAATTTTTCCAATAAGAGGCCTGAGCTCTAGTCACCTTGAAGTCACCCCCTTAGTAGGAAGATGGAAGAGGCCTAAACTACTTCTAGGTCTTTAACGGAAAGGTTTGATTTCTCCTGTTTAGAAAAGCTAAAGCTACTGTTGGGTTAGTCAGTTTAGAAGAGGAGCAAGAACCTATCCACAATTATTAGCTAGGTTCAGAAAAGGTCAATATTGTATGATTTTTCTCTTACTGCAATAAATTTTAACAAGGTGTTGAACTTGCTATATTTTGAGAGAGAAGTGTGGGTAGGAACATGAGGGAATGAAGAGAGAAGGAGGTGCCCTACAGACACACGTAAGCAAAAGACTCTGGTATCATTTCATGGGAAGCAAGCGCATCAAAAGAGAAATCCATGTGAAGCTGTTCAAAAAAGGTTCATGAGTTACTTTTGAAAATGCACACCCTTTCTAAATAAAACATTCCTTTAAGACAGACAAGAAATCTTTTAAATGGCAGGATGGGTGCTTAGTGGTCTGAGGTACTGTGGGAGAGAACCATCAGCGGCACAGAACAATACTTCCTTTAGTGGTGCTCCAGCTTCACAGCTACCAACACTGACCTCTGCAGGAGACTTCAAAGGTTATACAGAAACAATTGAACACCTATCAGCAAGCTTCCTGGGTGACCAGGCAGCCACGAATTTTGTGACCAAAGCCCTCTTCAAATAAAAATACTTGTCAAATTTTGGATGGAACTGTCAAGAATTTTAGCAAAGATCCTGATGGACAGTTACAGTGATCACAGGCCATGCTGCTGGTGAGCAATATCAGAAATGGAACAACTGAAGTTAAAAGGGAAAAGATAATTTTGACCATTAAAATAAAAGGAAATTAAAAGGCCTTTAATTTGGAGACTGTGACATAGACACATCAATGTTGAAAACAGTGACAATACATTAGCCCCATCATATAATATTGCCGTGCAAGGGACAGAATAGCTCCAGAAGGAATAGGTTCCTGCTGGGCTCTGGGCTCTGATTTTTTATGCTCGAGCACCTCAGCCAGGAGCTGGGTTTCTTTGCCAGAATGGAGAACAGAAGATTCCTTCATGAGGACAAAGCCATTCTGAGAGGGCTAGTCCAGTCTAATAGCAGCATATCCTTATCCAGAACATACATGCTCCTTGATAGAATTGCAGGATATGCTTAATGATACATCCTGATAGTAACTCACCTTTATCATTGCTCTCTCGTTTGAATTGTGCTTGTGCAGAAGGAAGTGCTTGTGCAGCAGATCTTGTAATACACCATCCAGTATGTTCATGGCGCCTGTATCACAACCTACACAACATGCATATGCTGCTAATCGGTGACAGAGCTTAAAACAACCCCTAAGTCACAACTTCCAGTCCTCTTTCTATTGATTTATGCCTGTGATCGATATCGTGCCTAGATGAATTACTTCCTATCATCTGATCTGCTTTAATGGATTCTGCACAGCCACAGATCACCCAATCTGTGAGGTAAATCAGCCCAACAAATTGTACCTCACAGCTGGGTAGGAAAAGAGCACATTATTATTCCATGGAGAGTTATGGAAGATTAGCTGTCAGGGACTAACTAGCTAACTATAAATCAAGCTGCAACTCATGAAGACAAAGTTTCCAGCAGTTTAGGGTATTCTCACTTACTCCTTGTTCAGCTGCTTGCTGCTCATTCCCACAACCTGCTGCAAGGTGTTGCCTCCTCAGCTGGGCTGGCCCAGCTGCTGATGTGGCCACACTGTGAGGCACACCAGGGAACTGCTGGGGCTTCAAATGCCCCAGAGCAACAACTATGGGAAAACAAACGTCCATGCAACAAGAATTAGATGAACAGTTTCCATACTTCTTCAATCAATGATCTCTTTCCCAGACGTTCTGAGCATCATCAGTCTCTTATGATTCTTTATCACCTTATTTTGTAGGTCTGAACAACTCTCCATTGTTTCATATTTTGTGGGTTACTAAATGAAATGCCAGCTCTTCTGGATGAGCCAGAAGGGTGCTTCCAGCCTGAAGCTGAACTTACCAAAATTAAGCCGTGGTGACCTACTATTGACAAGTAAGTCCTTTTTTTTTTTTCCCATTAAGGACATTCTTTAGCACTACTTCTAAGCAGACCAAACAGAGTTTGTGATTTTGTTGGAAAGGATAATGGTTTGTGTAGAGTCATCAGGTGTCAATGACAACCTGTACACCGAAGCAGTTTGGATGAAGTAGTTGTCATGACAACTCAATTAACTAAACAAACATATCTGTATGCAGCAGCAGCTCATGTCCTCTGCACCATTTTTACCTCAGCCCCAAGCATTTTGAGTACATGTACTAATGAATCCATCCCCCACCCCTTTGCCTTTCCTCCTCCCCTCCCAACTAAACAATGATGAAAATGAGGTACCACACAGTACTGTTCACTTCTCCTGAGCACCTAAGCTGGGATGGTTACAGGGATTCAGCTGCTTCTGACATTGCAGTAATCCAGGTTGAGTTGTTGCCATCTTCCTCTTCCTCCCACTCCCCCATTCTCCCCTTGAGACTGGCTCATTAGGTCACCTTTCCAGAATTGCCTTCTAGTTCTACTATAATTAAAGGAAAAAAGGACGGTTTGTGGATGAATACACAGTAAAGTACCTGCTTGCCAATAAGATCTGTTGTTACATAAAGAACTAGCACGATCAAATATGACTGCCAGATTGAGGTTGACTTTAAATCAGCAGGTTGTGGCAATGTATGCTCTCTTAGAAATATGTACAGCAACTTCAGTTGCTCAGATAGCTCCACTCACTGAAAATCTATGGACTCTGGAATAATTGACGTATCTAAGTGAATGCTCAGGTCACAACGAAGTTTTAATTGCCTTCACTACAAAAGGAGTTTAATGTTGCTTCATAAAGGAATAACTATTCCAGTATCTCACTCAAAACACAAAGCACCAAGAATAGATAAAAAAGAAAGGTTCTTTATTAGAAAGTTGTTGAGACTGCTGCAGGTTGAGGCCTTGAATGCAATATAAAGAACAGATAACATCCACCTGCAATCATCCAGCACCAATGGCTTTTTTAATGTTTAAGCACATGTATTTTCATGTTCCATCTTTTACCTACTATATATTTACCTGTCAGAAAATATTATGAGGGACTTAACAATAAATAGATCCCAGGTAAGTAAGGCATAAACTGGAAGGAAGATGGACGAGAAGAAACAATTCAAAGCACAAAGGTACATGCCATAGTCTTAACAGGGCACCTGACAGACTTTAATTGCTAGCACCATCATCACTATTTTCATCCCTGTCACATCCTGGTAGTGCCCAGACTGATTTTTGATCTTAAAAGAAGCATCAGATCTATGAAAAAGTCCTATTTACTCCAGGAAAATGTTCAGTGAAACCACATTAGAATTTTAAGAAGAGACTTAAGTGACCCTTTTCTGGGTCACATTATTCTGTGTAGAACAGTTTACACTGATGTGAATTTTATCCAGTATTGAGTCTGATAGGATAGTGGAAGTTTTAAAGAATACAATTTAGGATCTCATTCAGAAAAGCATTTAAGCCACTTACTTTTATCCTTCTTGGCTTTGGTGTTTTTCTAATGGGATATATGTTCATGCCTAAAATTAAACACTTTTTTTTAACTGAGATTTTTTTCTGACTCAAATCCTTAGTGATTCGACTAGCAAAGTTCTAAACAGACTTGCTCTGTGGGCCTACTCAGCAGTGCTTTAATTGTAATTTTTAAAAAATTAGAAAAAGTAAATAATTCTACCTTTAATATATTTTCTGCTTTAAAAACACAAAGTGCCAGCCCCTTCCACAGAACCCCAGCAACAATCATCCCCAAAACCCCACATAAAGCTTTAATAGTGTATTCTCAAAAGATAACATTTCAGTATCACATTTCTGGGCCATCAGATTCAAGTAGAGAATGATGAATGGACTAAGTCAGCATTTACTTAAGACACAAGCCTCACTTTAGGAGAATAGACATACATTATGACTGTTTTTGAGGTGCATCATCCGTTGTACTACTGTAAAAGCTTGAAGTCTAAGGATTCAGAGTCTGTTGTTCCCAGGCATGTATACCTGAGAGTCAATAGATAAGTGCTAAATTGAAGGAATTCAGTCCAAAGAGGGTTTAATTCTATAGAGTGGAAATAAAAGACCAATGACTATTCTGAAGAATTTCAGAAATGTTATGAGAAATTGTGAAAAGGATTAGTTTTTCTGCCCAGAATGGTGTGAGGGAATTGGATGTTCCTCTGCTTTGTCTGCCTTTGCAAGGTAGCCCAGGACTCTGATGGCTGAAAGACACCGACTTCCGTGCAAGTGTAAAAGGACTCATGCTGACAGGCACCTGGGAGAAAATTAGGATTCCCAATTCAGTAAGAGCTCTGGTACTATTCATCTGATCAGTCTCATTGAAAGCAAGGAAAACTTCTTCAAGATTTCGAACAAAGCACATTGTTTGTACTGAATAAAGCTAGAATTTACCATGCCTGCTTTTCTAATGGACAACTCCACAGAGTGTCTCTGGAACACTGCCTCATTTCCACCAGCTGCAGATCTGACTCACAGTGCTTAAATGTGACTGAAATGTCTTCATATTCTGAGCTCCACAGTACATCTCCAGGAACCATATGACTGCCCACCACACAAAATTGTGAACCATCTGTCTGCCCTGCTTAATAAGCCTTAATGTTTAATAAGTAAATGAAATATTTAATATTTACAGAAATCAGGCCACAGGCTGCGCAGTTGCCAAGTGCAAAATGGCCAGCAGAACATACACAGCTGCATTTCTGCCCCCGTGGATGTAGCTAAGGAACTCCCAGACACTTCCTGAAATTAATGTTTTTTAAAGAGCAAGCTTTGAAAGCAGAAAGTTTCCCTGTGTTTTTGTTCAGCAGAAGGATGCTTATATCATAAGCAGGACATCTGGACACAAATGTAGGTATTAATAAATAGGATCGATAGTTAAAGCAACTAAGAAACTTTTTTCCCCTCTTTTTGCTCCTATCCACCAGCCCCCATCCTTCCTTGCTTCTCTCTTGGAATTTCAAATGCACTTCATTTCCTTCATGTTACGCTCACAACATAAACTGGTAAAAATGCTCACCTAAAACTTTTCAGCTTGGACATCTGTGAATAACCACTTCAGATATAAAAGACAGAACTTGGAGAGTGTCAAAAGAGCTTCCTTACCGACAGTTAACACCCTAGGATGTGTCTAAATGTGGCATATTAGCATGTTAGATACCAACCCCCATCTGGGCCATCTGGGAAGAATCTAACTGAATGACACTATTCAATGAAGTTTTACTGGAGCATTTATTTTGACTGATGCTCTTAAATTCAGAGCAATGTTTTACATAGTACATAAATCAGTGTGGTGATCAGTTATCTTTAGTCAAAGCTAAATACCACAGCAAATTCTAATAATTAAAATCAATGTTATAATTTTAAATTACAGGAATATACTTGGAAGACGGTTCTCAGACCAGAGAATTTTTCCTTATACTTGAAAGAATTATCTTTCCTAGCAGAGCACTCTTTCTTGCTCATTTCTAGGGCTTAAGAAAACTAATTATCAATTTGCATGGCTTCACTAAATAGCCGTATAACGGACTAGTAAAACAGAATGAACAAGGCAGGCTGGGGATATTTGAGATCTGCTATTCATCCCACCTTGAAGAAAAGCATGAATCCAGGGCTATAGTGTTTCTTCATGTCACTCAGCCACTGATGTACAATCAGTTGGAATGAATTGGAAGGATATCATTATTTCCAGCATGTCAGAACAAATTCCAGGAGAATTATTTAGTAAACCCATCATCCCAGATGTCACCATGTGAGCAAAACAGGATGTTGTATGTGGTCAATCATGTGATGCTGATATCTGAAGATAGTCCCATTCTAGATAGCTATAAATCGTGTTGTTTGGATAACCCTGTTTCTAGCTGCCCCTCAGAACACAACAGCCAGTCTAAGGTAGCTCTAACCAGTTGCTGCCCGAGGGTTACCTGTGCTGGCCTGGACGCTGAAGCAGGCTTGCTCTGAAGCATCTGGGAGGTGGCACCCTCTCGTGGTGGTATGCTGCGATGCGGCTGTTCGTCCTTTTCTCCAGACACGCAACACTTCCTTGGCTTTAGGCACCTTTCTAATTTTTTAGTCTTTTCCCCTTATTGGGAGCGAGATCTAACCATAGCCCCTGCTAGAGCAACTCCTTGCTATTTCCCCTCACCACGTGGATTCTGTTTCTTAATCACAGAACTCTTGTGCTCTTACATCTAAATCATCTCATTTTTTCTCAGTCTTTCCTTTTGCAGCCTTCTAGAACTCTGTCCAGGTTGAGGTGCTCACAGATACAAAGCTCCCAGTCAGATCAGCTGCCTTTTAGAGCTTTTCAGCCTGGTGATTGTAGAGAATGTGCTGCATACACCTTTTTTCTTGTCGTCAAGTAAGGAACAATTTGATGACAGGTGTATAACATCAACTTTCTTTCTGTTAACAGTATTCCCCGTTTTCCAAACATTGGTGGACCTTTGTTTACATCTGTTACTAATTCATCAGTTACTGTATTTCTAATTCAACAGTTAACAGCTGAAATCCACAAATAAAGCATTCTGTATGACTTCCATTTTTAGCAATGAAACCTGGCAATGAACTGCAGCACTCCCAGTTTATTCAGTTTGCTTCCCATAAATATCTGTGTATCAGTACTGTAGATGATCTAAAAAGATGTTGCTCTTAGATTTAAAATTGCACCCTATTTTAAAAACAATATATGCTAAACAAACTTAGGCTTCTTAAAAAGTACTGATTTATTAAGTAGAACCACTGATAGCACCTGTTATACAAATGATAAGGAATAAACTAATGAATTGAAAGACACAAGATAAAATACAACTGTTGAAGTTGTATATACATTATACTATACATTATCTGTTAAAGTAGGTATGCAGTATAAACTAAAGCCTCAGAGCAAGTACTTTGGCACAACTGTGCTAAGGTCAATGAAATTATTGTGATTTATGCCAACTACATGTCTGCAGCAATTAAATTATTAGAAAAAAAAATAGTCTCATTTTTTTTCTAAAACAGAGAATAAATAAACACTATTTAAATGTCCTGTTTGTCAACCCTTTTCCTACAGGTGTTTGTTTCTATGTACAAATCCATCTGAATACAGACTTGCATCACAATGTCCTTAATCATTTGAACACACACAGAGCTCTTTGCCAGGCATTTTTCATATTCGTTTCAACAGCTGGGTATCTGACTTGTACCGGGGCTCTGGGGGAGCACTATGATCCACCCACAGAGCCCAAAGACAAATACAGCTTTCCTCTGAAGAACAGTTCCTTTTTGCTGCCAGGAGTTCTGGATTTTACTATAGGCACAAAAGGGGATGCCAGCACTTCATTAAGAACAGCTATGGAAATATTTTAAAGCAGCTGTGCTAGTGGTCAAGCACTGCAGCAGCTGCAGGATGAATTGTACAGGTATATCTTTAATACATGTCAAAAAATAGTTTATAATAGTGTGGAGAACAAGACAGACATAGGGCAATAAATGGTCATGACTGGATGGTCTAAAGGATTACAGAATTCAGGATGAGAAGAGTTAAATGTGCCCAAAATGTAGAGTCTCTTGCTAGCCAGTGAACAATGTTTCTCCTGCAGCACATTCTGAAGGCAGGATGATTACTCTTCATTAACATTTCATCATTACTTGGATGTTTTCCTTTCTAGCACATGTACTTTTCATTTTGGAAAACAAACAAAACCTACTCTAACTCTGAAGTACTAAGTAACAGGCAACCAACCGTACATTACAGTAACATTAATTAACATCATAAAACATAAAGCAATAGATGTTGAAACTCGGGATTCCATGCACTAAGGGAGCATTCTGGCCACAGAATTACAGCTTCTGCAAGGAATTAGAAGTAAGTGCGATTCATTTTTCTGTCTTCCTTATTTCTTGGATTACATTTTGGGTAGAGATAAAGTTAGAGGGACAGAAGGATTACCTAATGAGCCTTTTTACTATAATTTTTTTTAACTGGAGATCATTTAACATGTACTGTTGTGAAAACTGCATTGCTATGGCAACCTACTAAAGAATCCCTGTAAGTACATTGCATACATATTGACATGTAAGCACTCACATGAGGTTTTTCCTGAAAGACAAAAACACCTCCAGATTTTTGATTTCATATATAAAATTTAGGCACAGGCTGACTATAAATAATCTCCTTTCTTCAATATTTACATTCCCATCTAACTATAACTGCCTTAACCCTGACTGAAGTCTAGCTATGCCATGCATTTTAACTGAGCAGCATACACTTCTTGAAATGAAATGAACATCAAAGTATGTTTTTTCCCTGCACATAAGTTTGTAAACCAGTATATATATTACATCCTTTCTAAAGTATTTTTTTTAATATGGTTATAATTGTTAAATACCAATTTACATATCAAATATATATAAATGTTAAACGTTCACATAAATGTTAACTATCAAAAGCTGGGTTACTCAAGCACTGAAAAATATAGAAATATTTAATGCTGAATCACTGCATGTCAACTAACAGAATGACTAACAACTCACATTAAATTGTATGCCACTTATTTTTAGTTAATTTTGTATCATATCTGTAATTTTCTTGTCCTGATACAAGCCTTTGCACTCATTGTACTGTTATGATAGCATTACTTACCCCAGAGCTAGAGAATATAATCTGCAATATATTTTTAATGCTTTTTTTTTTTTCAACCGATCAATGGCCTTGGTGATTTGTTTGTAAGAAAAAGTGCAAAGAGTAAATATATATGTATAAAATACTTTATGAGATTGGAAGCTGTATTAACATACCATACTTAAAACACATTTGCTAGGTCTTTTCCCTTTTGAGGTTCTACAGCTTCCCTGCAGCCCAGTGCCCAGGGGAAGATTCACCTCCCTGGAGGATCCACCTTTTCACAAGTTTGTTCTCACACAAACAAGGCACAGTCACACTCTCCTTTAAAAATATGCAGTGCAGAGCAGCTGCAACTTCCCTTTAATACACTATTTAATTACACAGGACACTTCTCCAGGATGAGTGAGGGACACACACTTTGAGTTCTCTCATCTTTAGAGGCAGTATCCTGAAAATCGCCTTTATCACCAGACTTCGTGGTACCCTGCTTGGGGCACTCACCACTCCTTACCTCTTGAAGCTATGAAAGAGATTACAGATGTGCCATGGATCAGTGGGGAGGGCTGCCAAGGTTGGAGGAAGCCAAGTTCTACGTTCTGCCTTGAAAGCTGTGGAAGAATTTTACCCGAAGACTGCCCAAGGAAACAATTTCCCATTAGTAAATGCAGGACTTGCAGAACTGCAGTTTTAACAATAAGCTCTTAAATTTCCTTCTATTCTTTTTGTGCTCAAATGAGTTTTTTGGGCACTCAGATCCCAGATGGGTATCTAAATAAAGAATGAGTCTTTTAAGTTAAGAAATTAATTCCCAAATTTCAAAACTAGTCAGTGAAATTATGTAGGATGCATAATGTGAAGCATGAATCCCCAGTAGTTGTACTGCAAATCACTGAAGGATTTTGGGTTGGACCTCTGTAAGTTTCGTTTTCCAACTAGTTACAATGGTTGATTTGATTCAAAAATCAGCACAATTTGCATTTGCTAAAAGGAGCAACAGCTGTAACTGTTGTTGTTGTCCTTTCAGTTCCACACAATGTTTTAAAAAACAGAAATAAAAACAAACTGAGGTTTGAATCTGTACAAATTGTACAACTTCTGTGCCAGATCCGGTTGAGAGATGAAGAAAAAAGCCTGCTGGGAACAGAAAAGGATGGTAAGTTAGCAAACATGTCTCTTGGTACCTGTTTTGTTTACTAATCAAAGGTCTAATTGCTTTGCTCTATTTTAATTAACAATGTTCTTATTTTAATTAGTCACTTTTCCTGCATACATTAGCACAGAGAGAAACCACCGTGGATATGAATATGATGAAGAGTTTAAAGTTAAGCTTTTAAAAATGTTTTAGCAATTTCACAAGTGTTGAATATGAAAAATAAAGCTGTTCTTCATAAATGTGGCTACTACTTCTTCAAGGATTTCATCCTAGCCAAAAAAAAGAAGAAAAAGCTTTTTTTTCTTTTAACTTAAAAAGTCAACTGATATCAAATATAATTAACACAGGCGCCAAAAGAGCTAATATAGGAATATAAAAGGTTTGATAGTGTTTAGATATGCTAAAATGTTCAAGCTGGCTGAATGTTTTGTAACGTCCTGGTGCAACAGCCATTCTCTCAAGAACCAACCTCAACATTATTAGCAATTAGCTTTGAAACTTGGGGAACTTTTATCTTCTTCCCTAAGAGAGGCTGGGAAAAAGCAAACAGTGACCTGTGAAAGAACTGGAGAACTCATACAAATTATTCCAATTCTGGGAAGATATCAGAACAAATAACCTTTATGTAAGTACTTTAATTAACAAGGACATATGTAGCAACCATTGTCTTTTTCCTATGAACTGTTTTTGACAGATGTGTTCAATTTCTCCGTGGGGCAGGTAACAGGCTTGGTGCAGAGAGAACTAGAAGTCTTTCAACATTTATTTGTAAAAAGGATGTGTTTCCCTAATCACAGCCAACTTCAAGTATACTACAAAAGCTGCTTAATGTGAAAATCTGACTTCTGCTCCATTACAGCACAGTTCATAGGAATTGCCAGCAACTTTTTAAATCACATTTGCATCCGTTATGGAATGGAGAGGGCAAGCACAAAGTGCAAACACCCAGAACAACTGCATGTTTTTCTTCATCTATCCAAGACTCGCACTAGGGCACACGATCCTGAGACACTGAACGCTTTCAACTCACGCTTGTTATTCAGAGATCAGCTGCTTAAGGGCTGGTAACTACATCTCAAAGCCAGCCTAAGTCGACCGTGCTTTTAAAAACTTAACCATTTGGCAGTAAGATCACGACCACTATGAATAAGCTTCTAGTTCACCAGCAATGAGGAAACAAGGCTTCACAGCACAAAGAACACCACGTACCTAACATTGCCAGGGTGACTGGTAAAGGCTCAATATAGATAAACATTTTAGTTCTCATGAACACACAGCTCCGCTTTTCCCTCCTTAAGATGACTCCCTCTAGGAGCCAAGTGAGTGATGCTGACAAGATGCTAACGAGCAAAGCTCAGTATTGTTGTCTGTGTATTAACGTTTCCATAATAAAACTCAGTAAACTCCCCTCTTCCCTCCACAAGCCTAACCAAAACAAAACAAGACTGTGAAAGCACTTGCCACTTTTATATTTTTATTGGTTTTATATATTATATAATTATTTTTATTATTATAATTATATATTATTTCATAAGTGCTTAAAGATACCACACAAGACAGTATGCAGTATGTTGTCCATATGCAGTATGCCACACAGGAAGACAGACAGATCCCTGAAAGTTTTCATATTCTAATTCAAACAGACAAAACTTAGATAAAAAAGTGCTATTATACAGAAGGCAAACCACAGAAAGCGTCTTAGATCACACAGAACAAAGGCAGAAACTGAAACAGACCTTCCAAAACTCTACATCAGTTCCATCAAAAATAACACGTACTTTTGGCAACTCTAAAACAGATTAAAAATTATATTAATCTGACTTGGGACTTGTCAAATTCAAAAATACTATTTAAAAATAAATTTTAGTAAGTTCCAAATTCCGAAGAAATTCAAGTGTGAAATTCAAACAAATAACAGGTACAAAGGGAATAAACAAAACTATTTTTCCTCCTTCCATATGAATTAGTTGCCAGACCAGTTTGTCATAGTTTACTCTCCTTTCCTTCACACAAGGATGCATATAAACTCATGAAGTTATTCTCAGAGGATGAAATTAAGTTGTCAAGATCATAATCAACTTCAAAGGTAGGTCTCTTTCCAAAAATTACAAGAGCAAGAAATACAGCAAAGTGTGCAGTAAGACCCCATATCTTGAATGACCTTTTATGTTCATGGTCATCATATGTAAAGCAGTGCATCTTGCCTGAGTAGCCAGATGAGGTTTTATAAGGGAATGAGTTGTAATTTAAGGGCTTGACAAAGTACTCCAGTGGCACAACAAAAACATCACTCACTTCATCTGGATTAGGAATGGCCTGGAATGTATCGTCTATAAATCCTACAACTGGTGTTACCAAGTTTTTCATCTAAAAGGAAAAAAAAAACAACAAGAAAACCCAAACACTAAGTTTGTACCAAGTAAAGGAATGTTCTTTATTTTTAAAATATTTCAGATGTTATGAGTACGAGAAACCCATGAAATATTCTTAACTGTAATGCAGTTTAGTCCCTCTAAAGGATAGATATTTGTATTTGATTTTAAATATATTTTAATCTATTTTAAATTTTCTATTTGTTAAATGTGATTTTACTAATATTCTGTTCATGCTGTATAATCATGTAGCAGTTTAAAAGGTTTGTCAATCTGCTACAGAAATAAGAAACATGCATGTTCCCTCACAAGTCTTCCTTATTTACTTTGGTGAATTCTAATTTTAATTCAAATTTTCCAAATCATCTATGCTTTATCATAGGTCTGTATCTGTTTTCCTAGGATATAGGAATTTTCCTAGGATATAGAAATATTTTGCTATAGATACAGAAATACGATTAAAGTATATTTAGTGCTAAAATAAATATACTTTTTGGAACTGCTCATTTATGGAAATTTTTCTTTTAAATATAATCCCTTCTTCCCTAGGGAGGCAAAATCTATGGCAATAGTAGCTTGCATAAAGAGGACATGAAAATTCTTTAAGATATGTTCCTAGTTCTATTTTTTTGCACCAACACAGCATTGCTGTTCAAGAGCAAGCAGTAACAGCAAAATTCCATTTGTCCTATTTGATGCAAGTCTGGAGAGATTTCATCCCAGTCAGAATCACTGGAATGTATGTACAGAGAAGACAAACTAGAATCCAACAGGTAAAAATTTTGTGGTCCAAAACCACACGAGCTTTTCTATTGACTGAGGCGATTTGCCAGAAAACACTGAAGAGAGTTATAAAAACTGATTTGATCCTTTTTACGTATAGCTGAACTATGTGGCTTTATCTGTACAGAAATTCTAATTTAAGAAGTTAACTAAAGCAAATTTTAATACTGTTTTAAAATGACTTCTCATTTTTTAAAGGGGGGAGGATATTGCCAATAGTTAAGTGGCTAACACATACCAAACCAAACAGTAGTCATATTAATAAGAGAAACTGTTACCTGAGGAGCAAAAATAAAGTCTTTTGATACAGTAACCCCTCTGTACTATAGGAAAATATGTAACACTGAATATTGTTATTGAAATTGGCAGCCTGCTAATTTACAGTGATGTACACTCCAAAGACACCTCTGAAAGAGAAGTCTCCTTGCTAGAGTTCCATACAGGAATCACAGCCCACATAACCTTCAGGTATCCCTTTCCCCCCAAATTAACCTTGTTTTCAGCAGGATATTGGACAAGAAAACTTTTGAGGTTGCATGGGGCTGCTGAGAGACTTGTCTGGATGAGTTCTGCGTATCTCCAAGGATAAAGATTATACAGACTGTCAGGAAAAATCTGTTCCAGTGCTTGGCCAACCTCACAGTAAAGAGTATTTTCCTTGCATCTCACCAAAATTTCATTTGTTGCTGCTTGTGTCCATTGTCTCAAGAATCTAACCCCCCCAGGAGGTACTTGGAAAGCAGCTAGATCCTCTGCTAGCTTTCTCTTCTTCACTTCTCTCAGCCTCTCCTAATAATCCACATGCTCCAGCCCCCTCACTATCTCTGCAGCTCTCTGCTACACTCTGACCAGTTTAGCCCTGTCTTTCTGGTACTCCAGTGTGTCTGTAACTGGGCATGGTACACCAAATGTGGTCTCACAAATACCAAATACACGAGGGCAAGAATCCCTTCCCTTTGTTCTGCTGGCAACACAGGCTGTGCACTTTAAGCAGCTGCCACTATTTACAGTTACAGGTTTGAAAAGATCATTACCATCCTTGCAAAAGAAAATAAACCATGCTTATTTACTAATGCTATGCTAACTTACTCAGTTTACGGCTTACTTTATCAATTCCAGGCACAAGCCTGCAGATGACTTCCACCTTCTCTGGTTGGAGTCCCACTTCTTCTTTAGCTTCTCGGAGAGCAGTATCAATTTCATCTTTATCAATTATTTCGCTTTTACCTCCTGGAAAACACACTTGCCCTGGTGATCTTCTCAGCTAGAATTTAAAGGAGTACTTCTGTTAAATACAACAAGTTTTAAATTTCTTCTTGAAGACACACAGACACTTGTCCATATTGCAGAATCACTTTATGTTTATTTTACCACTCCAAGAAGCTGGAAATGGAGGTTAAGAGGTTTCTGTGGATCAGAAGAAACATGCCTTATGAAAAGCTACACAAGGAAAAGTTGGGCCTATACCAATCCATAAACCCTTGCTATCAGAAATACACATATCACTTGTACAGGACTGTGTAATTCATACCATACATTCTGCTTTAAAATTTACATTCTTCCCCACCTTGCTTGTGTAAGAGACTGACAGATGAATCCAGACAGACAACTTGAACAGTGAGATTAAAACACTCAAGGTAAGAGCAACAACTTCTAAAATACACATTCAAATAATTTTCTTTTAAGTCTATTATACTAATAGACTTGCACATTCACAATCAGTTTATCAGCCAAGTAACTGTAGTTATTAGGGTCTTAAAATTTCTAAGCAAGACTCCCAAACCCTTCCATTTTTCACCAGCAGCAAAGCAGATAAGTAAATAATCTCTGAATGCAGGCAGCTGATTAAGGGAGGGGGAGGTTGCAAAACAAGAGTTGTGAAAGAAAACCAAATGCTGGTGTAATTGTTCTGAGGGCCTTAGGTCGTTGCCTTTTGTATGTGAGAGGGAGAGAAGGGCAATGTTAATTGCAGACTGGAAAGTCTCGTTAATACATGCTATTGCCAGTTTTAAGCCGCAGTAAGCGATCAGGATTGCCTTTTCTGACCTGGAAATCCTTTTCTTGTCACAGGTTTACGGGTACCCGGTGTTTCTGTGGCATGTGAATGCCCGACCGGCTGTGTGTGACACCTGCCCGCGGCCGGGCAGAGCCCTGCGACTGAGCCCTGGAGCGTGTGGCAGGGCCGGGCCTTGTGCAGGCACCCAGGGAGCACGGCGGGCCCGGCCCACCTACCTGCATGGCCCTGACGGTGAGCAGGAGGTGCAGCCGCCCGCCCCGCACCAGCAGCGGCAGCAGCACCGAGGCCTTGGGCAGCGGCAGGTGCGAGAACTTGGCCCCCACATCGAACTCCCGCAGGCGGAGCCTGGCGCTCTCCTTCACACTCGTTCTACAACGAACAGAAAGGAGCGCCGTGACACCCCGAGGCTGTGCCCCAGCCCTCAGCACCCCGCAGCTCCCGGGGGAGCCGCTTTTCCACAGCCCGACCCGAGGGGCGCAGCCGCGGTGCCTCGGCCGCTGACACCGCCCCCCCACCCCCTCAGCCGACAGGGGGCGCTGCGGCACCGCCCTCCCCTCACACGCGGCCCGGGAAGGTCTCTCTGTCGCCGGCTTTCCTGCAGGGTTTGCCCGCAGCTGGCAGCGTGGCTGCGGGCGAGACGGCACCCACGGGCAGCCCAGGAAGGGCCAGGGGCGACCGCTACCTCTCCAGCACCTCCTCCCGCTCCGCCGCCGCCATCTTCAGCACCCTCCACCCGCGAGCGGACTTCGTCCCCGCCCGCCGCCTC
>VZRW01001045.1:2826695-2928136 GCA_013398125.1 Aegotheles bennettii | reverse complement strand
ACGCGAGATCTCCGGGCTCCGCCTCCCTATTGGCGGGCACGTGCGGGGCCCTCAGAGAGCGGCTGCGCGCGGCGTTCCCGCTCCCGGGCGGACGTCGCCTGTGCCAGGGGCGGGCGCTGAGGGGAGCGCGGGGCCGGGTCCCCCCTCACAGGGCCAGCGGGCGGGCGGCGACAGCGGCCCCGGGCTGAATGTACCCGGGAAGGGCGGCGTTGGCTGCCAGGAGTCCGCGCTCCAGCTGAGAAAACCAGAAACCCGCGAAGCGTTCGGTGTCGCGGCCGCCCGAGCGGCGTCCGTGTCCTGCCCTCAGGGGCGAGGGCGGCGGCGGGGCCTCCAGTGAGGGCGATCCCGCTGCGTTAGGTAAGGGCTCTGTGCAGACAGGCACTGGTGTCGCTCCCCACACGCGTGATGGGGCGGAGAGCGTGACAGCCCCCAGCTCTCGGGGGTGCAGGCACCTCTGCCCTGCGCTCAGCCCGGGCACCGGGGCCTTAGGGCCTCTGGAAGCTGAAGGACACCAACAGCACCCTCTTGAAAACAGCGTTCTGAATTCACAAGGGGGAAAAGAACCAAGATCTCAGAGCTCATTTTAACCATTGAGTAGAGGTAGGAAGCAGCGAGGTGTCAGGGACTGCCTCAAGCTCGGGGCAGTTTCTGGGCAGTAAAATGGTAGCTCCAGTTGTCATTGGGGACACACAACTAGCAGAGGTGATTTCCTGCTGTAATGGTTTCTCATCCAGCCTTAGCAGCTAGTGATCACTGCTATCTGCACCCAAGTAACACCAGTGTACAATCAACACGTGATCCCTCAAAAAAGCAGGACCCAGCACCCCAAACCACACAATGTAAAGGACCAAATGTGTTTTCCATGTGGTAAGTGCTTTGTACAGCTGACTTAATTAACCTCAAGTCCTTAAATGCTTATTCAGCCCATTTGTTACATGAAGTACATACATATGTATCACACACTGTGTTACTTAATATAGTAAATTAAGAACCAAACATAATTACATACACATGTACACATCCTGGCTGTGTCCCCTGTGATTCCAGCAGAATATAATAGGCATTTTATGGCCAGGGTTCTGTTCAGGTTTCACTGAATCTTGAATAGAACTCATTCACCTTTAAGCTGTTTTACATAATCATTACAGGAAAAAAAAAATATATAGTCTCTTTAGAGAATGTAGTTCTTCACTGAAGAGCACAATTAGTAGATTACTTCTTATTATTCATCCACACAGCTGTATGTGCCACTAAACTGTTGTTCTAGAAGACTGATGTTATCAGATCCTGTATTTCTCTTTGGCTTTTTCTTTCAGAATGCAGATGTGCTAAAAAAAAGGGTACAAGTTTAGTCAGTCTTTACCTTCAAAGAAAATGCAAGAATGATTTTCAGTCATATTCCTAGCATTGTAAGAAAAACACCAGAACAATAATCTTTGGTTGCAAGTTTACTACTTGCAGTAAAATTACAATGTTAATATTGCTTCCAAGCTCATCTGTAACTTACAGATTTGTATATTCAGAAGAGATCAGGTCTGTTCAATTATTGTATCCTCCTTAGTGTTGCTCTGCAATAGCATACATCCATTATGTGTCTTCAACAGAACTGGTTTGTCTGATTGAAAAGACTTTCAAGGGAAAAACTTTTCCACTTAACCAGATTTAAGAAATTGCTTTTGAAAACTAAAAAGTGGAAAAAAAGATCAGCTCTTTCTGTCAGTTATGCTCTTTACAAGTCTACTACTCAGTGAAGCCTGAGGAGACTGTAATGGGAAAAAGGAAAAAATGTCTTGATGGACATGTTATAAAGTGTAGGAAAAACCTTCACACACAAGTCCACACACTGCCATCTTCAAGACTTGACTAGAAAAGAGCAGCATAGGATTTCACTAAGACAGACAAATATGAAACCAAAGCCAAATTACAAGTTACTTTCTTTTCAGATGGGGCCAGCAGATTGTATGGTGCCAACCCTCCTGGAAGATTCGGAATACTGTACAGCATGGCTGGGCCATGAGGCTTGTGAAGTAGATTCAGAAAAAGGTAAGGTGTAAACAAGTGCTTAGGCATTTACACTGAATTATCAGCTTGCCACATTGATAATGTTTTTGCCCTTTTAATGGAAGTTTCTAGTCAGAGTGGACATTTTTTTTTAATTGTTGAGAAGCTCCTAATATAGGATAATACTCTTGCTGTTTACCTGTGGTAACAGTCATATATATACCAGTGGAAGCACACATGTATGTACTTACATTTAGATCTCTGAAGTATTCGTTATAGTCAAGAGCATATCCAACCACAAATTGATCTGGAATTTCAAAGCCTATATCTGTAACAAAATAAAATTCTTTCTATACTTGGGTGGTGTATATAGCTTTTAAGTTCACAATTTGTATTCAGCACATGCTTCAGCTATTTAAGAGTAATACCTAAACATCATCTTGCTTTCAATGTACTTAGCATGTTTCTGTAAGAATCAGAGCTGTAAATTGATAACAGAAGGTAGAATCTGCGCCATCCCCATCAGTTAGTAATACAATTAAAATGTTAAGAGAATGTATTTTAAGAACAAAATAATTATTTAAAACCCACTTCTGATGTAATCCTGGGAGAGGGGAGACAAAGAGGAAGATTTTACTTGTGTAAAGTTAGATGCAGTACAACTCAGTAGGGATTGTCAGTTTGAAAACAGGGCAAGTTCAATGCAGAGACAAAACAAAGGCCTTGTAGGGTCAGAGGCAAACAATAAAAAAAATGAAGTTTTCATCCTGTAACAAATAGCCAAACCTGCACTCAGACCAACTGGAGGGAAACAAAAAGGTGGTCATGAGGTTTCAGCATGGAATAGCTGGTCATCGGTTTACACATTTTTATGTATTTTCTCTCTTGGCCTTCCTGAAACTTATATACCAATTTTAAGACTTACTACATGAAGTGAAATGATGAGAATGTATTTTGGACAACCAGAAAAACACACTACTTACAGTCTGGTCTGTAACCAGGAGCTTGATGTGTCCTTTTCACGAGCAGGCTGTAAGGCAGAGCAGAGAAGGTTATGTTTTTAAAATTATGTCTTGCTCTAAGCTGTATACTTCACTTCTCCCACCCCTCCCCATAAGCTTCTACAATCATGCAGTTGAATTAAAACAATGAGATTATTGTAATGGAAAGAAGTAGTGTTCAGCCTTATAATTGAGGAAAAAGTGAAGGTTCATTCTGAAGGTCCAAATGACTCAATCGTTTTACGTTTAGTTCTCTTCTAGTCAGAGTGGACATATCTTGCCACTTGACATCATCTTGCAAGTGCTGACAAACTCTTAGATTCTGAAAACCTGTATGTCTGAGGATATTAAGAAAAATTCCAAGTGTTGTCATTGTAGTATTGAGGCAACTGAGAAGGTGTTAGGAAACCTATGGAAAGAGCTGAATTTCCTTCAAACATAAGGAGATAAGAAACAGGGACTCCACCAGACTTTAAAGACTATGCAAAAAGAGCAAGGAAACTTAAAATTAATTTTAACAATGAAGGTGGTAGAGCATATATATATTTTCCATTTTAATAAATACTTTTTCACCAGCTGGATAAGGACTGCATCCTGCTTTTACTTCCTCTTCCCCCAAACTCCAAACAAAACCAACAAACACCCACCAGCATACACTGACTATTCACTTAAATGATTTTGCTTCTTGTTACAATACATCAATAAGTGGCCATATCACTATACCTTACAACTTTTACCATCTTTGGTTTGTTGTCTTTTAGTTTTGAAAGTAGTGCTTTCATTGTTCTACCGGTCTCAATAATGTCCTGAAAGAGGTAAAAAAATAAATTACTCTCTGGGTCTGGAGGAAAAGCCAGATTGTTAGTGGACTAATTTAAAGCATAAAAACCAGTCAGCAACCCTGGCAGCACAGTAACATAATTAATTGTTGTTTTACATGCAATAGGTATTAACTTGCAAAATAGGGAGAAAAAAGTCCCTGTTGTTCCCTCCCCCACATTCCAATCTTTACTTACCTCTACTACTAACACATTCTGGAAAAGATCATGTAGGGAAAGAAAGAAAAGAAAATATTTACATGGCAACATTCAGTGAATTACACAGCCAGGAAAAGCTTGCAGTACAAATGTCAGTTACAAGTAAGTTGCAAATGATTTTCAAAGGAGCTTGTCACTTAACTCTTTATGTTATTTTAGTGCTTTCTGAAGAGTCTATCTGTAAGTATTTATGGAAATATAAAATGCTGTGAGAAAACCACCTATGTCAGGTTTTATATATTATTCTGTTGATAACAATAGCATTCTAAAACCATTCTACATGAGTCACTTCAAGATGGTTCATTTCTGGGGGCTGTGAAATAAAACATGGAATAGGATGTTCAGAAGCATTCAGTACTGATCATGTTAAGCTCCCACTGAGATCAGTGGGAATTACTTTTTCAAAGCATGGCATTTTAAACCAGTGTTAACTGGCTGTAAATATGTAGTATCAAAATCTTAATAAAGGTGAACTTCCAGGAAGATACTCAAGAACTGTTCTTTCCCCTTAAAATCTGAAGATGCTAATTCATACCTTCCCATTTAGTGTAGATAGTTCCTCGCCAACAATACTGATTGTTTCTGTAGGTGAATCATTCTAGAAGGAGAGAGAAGAGAGGGAATTCCCATAAAACATGCTCAAAAGTGTTATCTTGTATGTGTATGTATCATCTGCTACTCTTGCGTTTTGCTTATCAAATGACACTGTCCCTCCTTCGGTAAAACAGCTTTTAAGTAGCTGAGAGCAAGAGAGGAAAGTATCAGTGCAGACAGATTTTTGCATGGAACAAGTCTACATTTGTATTCATGGAATAGACACCATTGCGTTCAGCTATTTTTGTTACCACAGATTTGTTTCAGAATTCCATGAAAAAATAATAGGATGTTGTAAACTGTTGTATTTAGCATGGGGTAAATTTTGATCAGCGCACAGAGCTCTAGCCTTCAAAGCAGGGAACAGATAAACCAGAAAAAAATAGCATAAGTCATTGCTTTGTAGTAGCTGGCTCAGATCAACTACAATTTGTCCTCCAACACACAGATTATGAAAGCAATTCTCTCCAATAATATCTATAGGAATAAAAAATAATACAGAGAAAGACAACAGCAAGTCTCTGATGCTAATCTCCACTCCATACTCCCTCCTACCGCAGGGTGCCATGGTAAAGACAGAGTAGAACCTGTATGGAAGCTTTGGGCTGGAGAGGAGGTCGTTTGAGACCTGACCCTACCTTTGTCA
Organism: Aegotheles bennettii; assembly: GCA_013398125.1. Lineage (NCBI taxonomy): Eukaryota > Metazoa > Chordata > Aves > Caprimulgiformes > Aegothelidae > Aegotheles > Aegotheles bennettii. The sequence goes on along the minus strand of VZRW01001045.1, from coordinate 2,922,857 downwards.
TGTTAAGTGTTCTGCTATATGTTCATTCCAGGGAATATACGATATCTATCTGATTGCTGGGGCAGATCAGTAAATCAGTTGCTTTTCAGTATGTAATAAACTGAGTTGTTTTGAACAGGATATATCCATAAACTCAATTTTTGTGGACTTTTCATGTAAACTACCAGTATTCAGAATGTCAATCTATGGGAAGAGTCAATATTCCAAAGAAAATAAAGTTGCTTACACAGTAGCTTTTTATTTTAACAAAATCCACAGTAATAGGTACAGATTTATCACCATTTTGATTTAGTGCTTTTATATGGTCCAGCAAATCAGCAAAGAATTTATAGCCTCCTTTAAGAACACAGAGTGCAACAATGTGATGGCTTCCTATATCTTGCATGATATCTCTAGCCAAACGTTCTGTCCTGGAAGGAGAAAAAAACAAAAGAAAACCAAACTAATCCTGTGAAGCGTTTTGTATATTGTATTTATTTGTCCATATATTAAGCAATGCCCAAGTTTAAATACTGACCTTGCTGTTAGGCTTTTATAGCCAGCAAATTGTGGCCACATTAAGACATAGTTACATATTTGCACAAGTTGATACCTACTCCACTTGACATAATGTTGATTTAATCCATATGTCTAAACAATGCAGGATAGGACAGTTTAAAGGTATTTAAGATAACATGGAAACTTAACTGGGGTTGTAGAGGAATCCTCTCCATAAAGCTCCTCTTGTATTGAATTCATACAAGTGTTATAGCTGCAGGGTTTCCATGTTTCTCATGTGTTATACATCAGTCTTTTCATTTGGAGGGAAATGGATCATCGGCATCACGATTGCTACTCTTTGTTGATTACCCTCATACCTGTCCAGGATGAGTCCATGAGGAATGAAGACTCTTTCTAAATCTTCTTCATAATGCTTAGGAATGCAAAACAGATTTTTGTTATAGCCACTTTCTTCATCTCTTATCTGCAAGTGAAAAGGAAATAGCTCTAAGAGAAGAGACAGAGCCACACAGGAAAAAATCTGATTTTGCTTTTGATTTTTCTAAACAGGCTTCAAAACCAAGGATTTGCTAGCTTGGTAATGGACAGCACGAAGCTAGGAACTAGGCAGTAACAGCATAAAGCATTGCTAACAAATGAGTTAACACCTGCAAACTCTTTAGACAGATGAATTGTTTTTAATTCTTTTTTGGCATAGGAGAGATGAGTGCTTAAGAAGAAGGAAAAAATGGACTATAGGGAACAGGAGTAGGTTATTACTTGCAAAACTCACAGCAGCCACAAAAATGAGATAACCAATTACTGCCATTAAATTGGCCACAAATGGCCCACTTCATTTAAAGATAAAACTAGAGAGACAGGTATTAACAAGAATTTCAAAGAACAGCTTGTCGTAGTACGAAGCAATGCACATAAAATCTCATCCTGGCTGAACTAACCCTATTCTGAAAGCACTCAAAATGGATAGGCCTTGATGTTCCAAGTTGGACTTAGAGAGTAGCCTTGCAGTTGAGCACTGTTCAGAGTATCAGCAGTACTATTTTGCCTGGTTTAGTTATTATTTTCTTTGTGGCTGAAATCAGCAAAGTGAAAGCTTAGGTGAAGGATTGTTTTCAAATTGAGTTTGTTCATGCTTTATTAATCTTGGAAGAGATTCTGGCAGTTACACTATAGCATCTATGAGAAGACTTTAATGCAGTGCAGAACTGCTTATTGTCGTTTGAGGGTTATATTAACCCAGCTGGCCAGTTTGAAATGGGCTAATTTCTGCCTGTGTGAGGTTGCTAGTGGTGACAGACAGAATACACCTACAGGATATGGGATTCTGTCAACAAGAAGCAGTGGTGATAGGACATAGTTAGAAGCATTGGTCAAAGTTACAAGACCATTTATTTGAGACTGCTGGAACATATAAACATCATTTTCATTACAGAAAAAGCACCTCTAAGAGTAGTCACTGACATGATAAGCAGTTTATAAAGTGCTGGAGGGTAGGTTGTTTTGTTGTTTGGGTTTTTTTTTCCAAGATCCCGATCTCAGTGGCATTCTGCCACTTAAATGCAATGACTACGGGCAACTTGAGCAGTTTTTCTTTTACCCAATCATGATACTGATTGCCATATTTAATGGACTTCAGCCTTACAATTTGCTTTTGCAGTTATAATTTGGGCTTTCATCTGCACAGTGAGTTATAGTTCAGCCTTGTTGCCAATGAATTTAGCTTCCTGCTGCATTTAATGAGGCATCATAACTGGTTCAGCTCAAGTGAAGGATGAGCTTTGTCCATGTTAATGCATCTATTGAATAAGGCTAATCTGGAAGCATACAGGTGTGCATAGAGATTTCTGCTTATAGCTACTCCCACAGTGCAGCTTAGCACCTTGTATTTGGTTAACAACCATGCTCATTGAGACTACTTCATGCAAACAATGTCTGCTACATTAATATCCTGATTGTTGTTGTGTGTGAAGCATTTTTAAGGTCTGCTGAAAGGTTCATGGACAGGACCTTAAGGATTGCATCAGTTTGAGCACCACGTCACCATAGCAACATGCTGCATATACCCTACAGGCTCATAAGAGCATTTGTATTGTGGCACATGATAAATAATACAGCAGCATCCCATCCAAGCAATCTACTAAACTATCACAAAAAGTCATTAAATTTTTAAGTCATGAGCTTATAAATAAAGGAGTTTGTTAGTTTATATTCTGTTTCATCTGTTGTTCATTTACTGATGTAGGTTTCTGAGATTAAGGGGGAAAACCAAACAAAATTAACTACAGCAGTTATGTGCAATAAAGAGATTCTTAAGTATTGTTTCATCAACACAGAATGAAAGGATATGAATATAGTATATTAAAGTAAAATAAATAATGTCATAAGTTTGTAAAAAAATTGAGTCTTTAACTTCTCTCCTGAAAGCCAGTTTTTCTCCTGAGTAAATACAAGAAACAAAGCCTTTCATTAGTATTTCTAATGTTCTACTGTTTTGCTGAAGCCAACCTCTCCCCGCCACCCAAAGCTCCCTTCAGTCAAATAACCAAATATAAGTGCATTACTCTTTCTTACCTGCAGTCCATGAGCCATAATCTTACTTTAAACTATGCTATCAGAGAATGAGTTGCTATTATTATTGCAGCTTGTCTTGCTCTACTCTCATCTTGCAGTCAGATCATGACCTGCTTTTTCTAAAAGGTCAAAATTGCCATCCTTCCTACAGGAAGCATTACTTCCCTCTACTAATGCACTGACATCACAATCCCAGGTTCTTAGTTTATCAGATTAACCAGAAATAAAATAGGCATTAGCCCTGCTGCAACCAACCAGAGTAAAGACATGGGGAATGAGGGTGATGCAAAAAGGAAGCATGTGAATTAAATTAGTGGGAAGGACTAGGTAGGGTAGTGTTTTTTTTATTGAAAACACAAATCAGGTATTTGATTGTAGCAGATGGTAATTCAGTGGTATATGTGTAGAAGGTAATTTCACATACCAGTTTCTCACACAATATTTGCACATCCATTGTTGTTGTAAAGTCTGGATGCTTTTAAAATTCTTGTGCTAACTTGCTGTAAAAACTCAGTATTTGAATAAACAAGGCCATATTTTTAAAGATGACTTGAAGCAGAGGTCCGCAGCTGTTGAGACATGGTGAACCTTGTCTGACATTCTTCCAGGTCATCCTTTCATAAAATGAGGCAGTGATAGTTCCAGCTCCACATCATTTGAAATCAAATTGTGTTGACATTCACTGTAATCTGGTTATTTTAGTGTACCAGACTGCACTGTTATCTGGGATTAACATGAAAGTCTTAGATTTCTAAAAATTAATCGTACTAACAAAATGAGCTAAAGCCAGCTTCCATACAGCATGTCACAGAGTGTTTTCACCTGATCAGGTACATTTTATTAATTCAACTAGTTTAGTGTTTTCATGGAGAGAGGGCACATTAATGAAAGATTTTTCTTGTTTCTTCGTAAGAAGAGCATTCTTACAGATGCTCTTCAGATCATGGCTGATAACACTTGGGATATTGCAGAAATACTCTTCCAAGTGGGTTAATGGGCATATCCACAACTTTCAGTGATATTAAATAACAGTACTCTTTGGGATCTGTTAATGCCTTGAGGCTCCTTGGCCCCTATTTTATGCAGTTAACAATACTTCTATAAATTCCCTATTATATTCCCTGCCTTACACATGTGAGCTACCTATCTTGTGAAAAGCCTTGCTTATCTAACTCCTATTGTAAAACACTCCTTTCTAGTTGGTAGTAACTTGTGTTCAAAAACCTGGAGAATTTCCTCAACAAAACCATCCTTTGAAAGGAAACATTAACAAAACCCACACATTTCCATAAACAGCCATGGCTATTTGTGCAGAGATACTCTCCCTTCCTTATTCCCAGGTGCCAAAATGAAGCACTGCTGAGGAACTCATGCAAAGTTATAAGAGCTCATGGATAAAGCAAGAGAAAGAAAAGGGGAGGACTCCCAGACTAGTTTGTGTGTTTCCTCTCTCCTGAGCTTTTCAACCCAGTGTAATTTAGCTACTCTGCAGAGAGGTTAGTGCTCTAGAGAGCCCTGAGGGGTTGATACCATGATAGAATACTAAGTGCTCCAATATCACTCATACTGATTGCCCGTGTATCACACCTGCAGCTTTATAGGACTGGTTCTAGGATTTAAATAAATTATTTTTTCTCTATTTATATATCGGAAAAAAGACAGATACACATTTCACATTTGTTTGTTGATTCTCTTAGTTTTCCACATTTAAACATAGTTTAGTGTAGTTTTGCTAAAATCAACAGTATGGGTGAGACTACTTGTTTTAAACCTTGTTCAAATGAAGGGAGTAATTATTGGCACTATCTGAGATTACAATTTCCAGCAGTCTAACTGAGTACAGTCACTCAAATTACAGTGAAAAAATAATTAAATTACTTTTATAAATCCCTGAAGTCATTATTTGAGGCAAGTCTGATTACATATTACTCACATTTTTGTAATTTATACACTGGACTTCGCAAATCTTTCTGTCTCCTTTAGACGCTGTTTGATCCGGGCTCAGTTCTAAAGTCCTGTTTAACTCTGTTTCAGAAAGCTGTTGCAAAAAATCCCTCCCACTGACTTTATTCCTGAGTTTTTACTGCACTGGGAGTAGTGTCTGAGCTACAAATGAGCAGTGACTTTTTGGCTAGAGTCCATGTTTATAAGGATAAGAAGAATTTCATTCATAAGGGGTGCATGCATATAAATGCATGTATTATACGGTTATATTATTATTACATTTTCTTAGCAAGTACTGGTTTCTCTTTAGAGAAACTGACAATGAAAGAGATTGTTGTGACATTGCTTCACGATGTGGACATCTGTTCAGCTGGAATGAAATTCCTTGAATTGAACTGGGAGGTGTATTCTGCTAAAATCCTCGTAGATGGAAAATGTCAGACTGGCTACCATGTGGCCTCCAAAATTTTATGAATGGATTCATGAGAACTAGTCAAGTCAACAGCCATGTGGGGAAAAAAGGTAGATTTTGGAACTCTGAGGGACTTGGAAGAGAAAAGTTTCGTGTTGGTAAAAACATACTTTCATTAAACTTTAAGCTGGTTCAAGAAGCCTCTGCTTACTCTATCTGAAATTCAGATACTTCCCAGATCATATTTGTTTGAATGAGTGTAGGATTCTCAGTAAATTCCATAGAACTGTACTAGTAACCACATACCACTATCACCTGGCAAGTACTTGAAAATCCAGTAAATGTGTTAGTCGTCTCACTTATTAGTGGGCTGAGATTTGCATTATGAAAGTTAGTGCTACGATGAATGTTTTTATTGTCACATTCTGAAGAAAGAAACATGCACAGGTGAAAGGTTCGTGCTAAGACCCTTTTGTCATTGCTGAATAATGAAAATAGAATGTAGCCAGTTGGCATCCTTAGATGGTTTCTCAGTTGTAAATTATGTGATCATGCTCCCATAGGGAAGAAGTAAAAAGTTGAAGTGTGTATGTGTTTGTTCCATTTAGGAACCCCAAGTGCATCTTTTTAAAGTTAAATGTTCTGAGGAAACCAGTGCACCAAACAAGTCCAGTTTCAATCTCTTGCCCTCCTCTAAACAGGATACTGAAAGAGCCGGTAAGTGTAGCCCATAAGGACAGACTGGAGATGAGTTGGATCAGCACTTATAGCTGGGTAAAAGAGCAGCCAGACAATACAGACCAACACTGCTCTTGTCCTTGTATCTATTCCATAAACTACTGAATCAATAAGTAGTATTTTCAGGACATGATTTTACTGTTTACATACCTAAGTTTGTTAAACAGTTTTATGTTGTATTACGGTTTGAAGTAACTGGTCTTGAGACTGCTGCAGTAATTTTAAAGGTACTCAAGAAACATTGTATAGGCACTAATTAAGCCCTGTCAGGTATTTCCTTTTAATTTTTCTAAATTAGAAAGCATATACATGATACTGGATGTATTGTACAACCGTTCCATTAAATTACTAAAACCTTACAAATAAGACATCAGAGAAAGTGTCCACTAGAGGGAAGCCTCTACCATGGAAGACAGTACTTGTCAAAGGGGAGGGGAAACCTACATTTCCTGAAGCAAAGGTTCTAGACTAAGAAACTCTGTGTTCAGTTAATAAATATACAGATATCTCACCGAAATACAAACACAACCAGGTAATTTAAAACAGGCATCTTAACTATTTAGACCAGTTCTGAACTTGTATAATTGTAGATTACAGGAAAACTGCTCCGATTTGCACCATTGAAGACCTGACCCACAGGCTCCCCATTCCAAGTGACTTATAAAGCTTTCAATTAAAACTGAGCATTTGTATTCAGTGACTGATGTGTTATTAGGAAACCTGATTAATACACTTTGAAATGGCTCAACTTCAGTAGTTTGGAGCCCATCCTAAATCTGTTTTTTGTTTGGCACTTTTAAGTCTTAGATAAGACCAGCTGCTTAATTGATTTGCTAAAAAGCTGTTTGGAAAAAACACACTTCACATCCTGTGGTAAACAGTGCATGTTTACAATTAGAAATTAGAAACAATTTCACAATGTTAAGTCTTTATCATATCTACTCCTGTAGATTATGTAGCTCTTTTGCATAGAAAATTTCATGAGTATGAACATTCATACTTTCCTTGACTATTTTCTCTCTCATCTAAATAAGAGATTTTATTTGACTGAAATAAGAAAAGTGATCTGAGTCTTGACCAATATTGGATATTTACAAATGTTGTGCTTGAAAAGGTCTTCTGCTTTTACAACTTCTCTAATATCCCCAACATCTAGCAAACACAGGTTGATTGATGCCAGAACTGGAGGGAAACACCACTGTAAAAGGTGACTCAGATTTAAGTTTGAATAATTCTTGCAAATACCCTGACACCAGTTCTTAAATAGACGAATGACAAATGCTGCAAACTCAAGATATTCTGATTGCTGACCTGGAGGAAATGTACAATATTTATTAACAAAGTCTTTCTGGCCATAACTTACAGTAGTGGGGTGACTGTGTGAAACAAACCTTTATGAACCTTTTCTTACAGTTGTTCTGTAGATAGGAAAAATGTTTCAGTCTCCTGGACTTTCTATATTGGAAATTCCTTTTGAGAGACGATCTAGTTAGGACTGGGGCAATGGAGCAGACAGACAAGGAATCAGGACTTCTGGATTTTATTCACAGCTCTGACACACAGTTTATTTGCTGTATGACCGTGGCCAATTTATTTTCCTGACTGCTGCTGCTGTACCTCTGACCTTCTATGTGCCTGCTTTCCCCCTGTTGCCTCTGTAATCAGCTGACCTTAGTTTTCTGAGACTTCTCTCCTGTGGGCTGCGCAGGTCAGTGTTATTTTTGGGAAGGTGCCATTTAAGAACCACCATTGCTGCCATTAGCTAGTAGTCAAATTAATTGTTTGAAAAAAAGATTGTGGTCTATTTGCTTGAATGTTAAAATACAGTTGTTACAGTTTAATATGTCAGTGAGCAAACACGAGTTGCTCCATAACTGCCATAGTGTCCAGTGTGTCTAATCAAGTTCCCCCACCCCCCAACAGCTGGATGAATTGTTTTACCTAGGGAGCAATGGGTGGTCCAGGAAGCGGTCTGCTCTGCTCTTGGGGAGCTGGACTCATCTTCACTGCAGAGATGTTTAATAAAAATATTTGTTGAACAATGGCTTTATCTGAGCGTGTGATCACAGCTGTTTTATTTTAACAATGTAACAGCAATAACAATTAAATCCATATTCCTCCCTGGGTATTTATTTTCCTGAATTCATTCTTAGTGCTGTGAAAGAATTTGGTGTGAATTGCCGGGTTAAAACAGAACTGCATGTAGTGGATTTCAGATTACTTGTATTACCGTTGTATGATTTTTCTATTACTTTAGACCTTAAAATGTAGTATAAAAATACATACCACAGAGAGGCCACATTTTAAAATATTCTAGAATTCTTCCCTCTAGTTTTTTCTAATCACCATTTTTAATTGTTAACCATGTTGTTCTGCAGAGGCACATTTGACTATTAGAAAAGCTAAGTGCCATCTTCCCATAACAGTGTGTAAGAAAAGTATGGACTGTGCATTTTGGTAAAATAAAACAAACGCTCTTTTAAAATATCACACAACTACTGCATTCAAATAAAGATAGCTCATCTCTAAATCTCAGTTTTATAAAACCAGCTATTTTAGTGTTGCCAATGCCTTTTGTTGAGATATTGAATAATGAAGATGACACATTTGCATGAGCTTGCTTAGAAAGATTTTACTGCTGCTACTTGTGTTTGCTTATAGGCAATGCCAGTGGTTGGCTGCTTGCAGTGAAACCCACTGTCAGTGTGCATTAGCTGTGCAGACTTGCCCACAATCTAAAAAGGAAATTCAGTGCTGGTCAGTACAGTTTCATAAGGCGAAGGAGGGAGCCAAGAGAAAGCTTCTGTTACTGATTCTCATGTTTTCAATGCCTTCCTTTGATCTCCATCAAAGTACTGCAGTTACTGCCTGTTGAATCTGATGGCATAGATGATTCTCTGGAATCTGTTTACACAGTTGAGCATCTGAACTCCACAGGGGACCTGCACCATTGTAAAGTCAGTAAATCCTAGTAAAGATGTTTGTAGAATCATAGAACTGCCCAGGTTGGGAAGGACCTTGAAAGATCATCTGATCCAAGCTTTTGTGGGAAGGGAAGCCTGGATGAGATTATCTAGCACCTCATCCAATCACATCTTGAAAACCTCCAGTGATGGGAATTCTACCACATGCCTGGGGAGGTTGTTCCAATGAATGATTGTTCTCAATGTAAAAATTTTTTTTCTATTAAGATGAAACCTCTCCTAGTGCAACTTGTGTCTGTTGCTGCTTTTCTTCTCCATGTGACACCTTGTGAAGAGAGAGCCTCCATCCTCTGTGTAGCCACTCCTTAAGTACTGGAATACTGTGATGAAATTAACTTCCTATTTATTCTCATAATGACAGCAAGTGTGTTAATTCCATAAGAACAAGTTAGGTTGGTTTTCAGCTCTCCCAGAAGCACGTTGGCTCAGAGCAGAGAGTTTGTATGTCATCTAAAGGACCTTCTGGACCTTCCAAGCCTATTAATAAGGAAGAACGACATAAATTTTTATGGCACAGTGGACACAGCAACTGGTTGTTGCTCTATCCAGCCATTCACAAGAGTATGTCGTAATGAAGCTAAAAACCATGGCTGAATATTAATAAAGACAAAGAGCATACATTCTTCACTCCTTAACTGGTCTTTACCACATTTCCTTTGAGGGTATACCAAAACTGACATGAAACTGATAACGAAGAGGGAGCCATCTTATGTAACATTGTGTGATGCCCTCATGTGACATGGCAACTTAATTTTCTTTTCGCTTTATTGCTGTTAACATACATTTCAGAAAGTGCCATCCAGCACTGACTGAAAAAAAACAAAGATGACTTTGTAGAAGGTATGAGGCAGTGGTAATCAAGAGAAACCAGAAAGTAAGACTGTGGGCTCAGATGCTGGCTGAAGATCACTCAGTCTAGCCACAAGTCTAAAAATTCACCACGGTATGGTAAAGCTGGAAAATCTTTAACATCTTGAATTTTACTAACAAAAAAAAGAAGAAAGTTAAACTCATGGAGGACAGCTGTGATAATTTTGGTAATTTCCAGACATTTTAATTTTCATTATAGCAATTATTCTTTTAATTATCTTATTTCCATTTTAAATGGAATTTAAAACATTTTAAAACATCATCTACCATGTTTGGCTTTTCAAAAATTCATTTGAAACAGTAGGAGTCCAATTTAGGAAAGCATAAAAGTATGCGTTAAGGACTAACCCTGTTGAAGGCAATAGCCAAAACCATTCTTAACTTCAGGCATGTATTAAGGCTTCAGTCTGGCTTTCGTCATGGAACTAAAAAAAGTTAAAATGATTCAGGCATGGAGTAAGCTGGAACTGAAAAACTATCATACGTAGCTTTCCAGCCTCTCGTTTTCTAAGAGAACGTCTGTGATGGCAGCGTTGTGGAGAGGCAGAAGGGAGGGTTGTCCAGGTGCCATAGGCAGAAACTGAGAAATGAAGATCTTCACATTTTCAGTTAAAAAAATTCCACAGACACTGTCAGTAAGAGGCTGTAATAGCAAAGTTTTTGTATGGATAATATGGTGCATATAGTGAGTCTACCCAGGAAAAACAAGACAAGCTATTAAAAGAAAAGTAAGTTTTGGACAGCTAGGGGTTATAATACTATTCTCACACAGCTGTGTGCTCAAAGTAAAGGCTTCTGCTTGAGATAAAACACACAGTATGTTGTTATGCTTAAGTGTATTTTTAAAAAGATCCATGATCTCAAGCTGTGTTTTCTATCTGGAAGCTAGAAAAGGCTGAGGAATAGGCTGCCAGGGAGCAGCAAGGGACAACTGCTGCCTAAAGGACAAGGAGCCAAGCATGGTACCATAGCAGTCAGGGCAGGCTTAGTCCCACCCTGAGGTGAACTAGGCAGGCCTGGGGATACCACTGGGGTCAACCAGGTGTCCAGATCACCAGAAAAGGTCGTGGTGATGCAGTAGGTCCCAGGTCAAGCTGGGAAGTCAATCCACAGGTCAGGCCCAATGATCACCAGTCAAGACCGCAGCACAAAACAGACCCAGCTGAACTGGAGATAGGTGCACATATGACATAGCTTGAACAAGGACTGAAAGCCCAGTCCTGAGCTTAAATGGAGCCACTGGGCTCATGGCCAGAGGGTGTTAGTGGAGGCTCCAGGTGAGACTAGCCACGGCCAGTAATGCCTTTTGGTGCACACAGGGCCCTGACACAGGCCACATGTCATGGGGACCTGAACTGCAGGAGGTTTTCTATTTGAAGAAGCCCAGAAAAGTCTTGCTTAGACTAACCAGAAGAGGAAACCACAAATAAGAGCCACCTTTGATAATTTTTACATAACACCTGTGCATGTTTGGAATAGATATTTGAAAGACTGAAAAAGAAGAGCAGAAAGAAGTTTTATTTACTCTAGCAAGAGAGTTATGAGATCACACAAAATCTGTTCAAACCATAGTGGAAATAGTAATTTCCAAAAACTCCTGTTTGACATTAACCATCCAGGTTTAGCCCTGAGGCTTTGAATTGGGTAACAAGAATCTAATTTGTTTTCATCAAATGCTTCCACAGCTCTGCATCTTCAGAGAGAAGATAAATGGCATGATCTAGAAGAGGGCAGCTGGTTTGGATCCTTGTCCCTGCTGAAAGAGCACTAGAACAATTACTCTTACTGCAGGCATGTTCAGACAGCCCATCATCACAAAGTTAACAGAAAGCAAACATATCTCTTAAGCGTCTAGTCACCTACATACCTCCCAAGCATTGTCAGAGATATCATTTATATTCCTATCCATATTGTTTTTCTTTTGTCATTATTCAGAAAGAATATGGAAAAGACCAACTTAATCTTTAATTAACATAGATTCTTCCCTGCTGTAGGCTGTGAACTTGGGATACAGCAGAGTCATTCATGTGAATTTTTGCATCCTGCATCTGTGTACGGCAGCGTTTGAGAAGAATTTTGGTGGAATTACTTTTCCATTTTTATTTGCTGATGGAGTATGGAGTATGGAGTTTGATCTGTCATATGTGTGCAGTCAGGTGTATTATTCAGGATAATAGGGAACTGGGATAGTTCAAGTAATGGAAAACAGACATCATGCAGATACTATGAGAGCTAGATGCCGACACTCCCCAGGAACTGTTCAGTTGGTTCAGTTTTGGTGCAGTTTAGCAGTGACCCTGTTAGAGATAGGCTACATGCAGCCTTCGAGGAGCCTCCACACTCTGTATACTCACTTCTGAGGGCTCTTACTAGCTGAGACCCAGAATACAGAAATGTACAAAAAATCCCTTTCCATTCATTGTTTTGCCAGCCCAGAGACACAGCCATATAGGAAAATGTCTATATTTACAGAAATAATTTCAGCCAAAAAAGCACCACTCAAAAGCAAGAAATTAATTGTCAAAGTATCAGAAAAAAGTATGGAAGCTCATTTGTACATATGCTATTTTTTCTTGTTTGGAATGCTTAGAGAAGAAACGTAAGCAGTATACATTAAGCAGTATTTTATAGTGGTATAACTGTGAATGCAGTTAATTAGCACAGGGAAAAACTGATCCTGAAAATAATGTTGGAAATGAAGTGTGGTTAAATAGATGATAATGCTTTTCCTGGCTGTGTGACAAGCCCCAGTACAAGATGTCTAGTCTGTAGATTCTACCACTGAGTAACTCATTGCTATAATTCATGTAAAACAATACAATTTTATCATTCTTCCAATAAAATTAACTACAAACTGGGCTTGTGTTGCAGCATTTATGCTGGCCTCTATGCCCCAAAGGTCATTGTATTGTCTCCATAAAATGTTCTAGTCATATTTGAAAGAAGAGTAATGGGATAAAAATGTCTTCGTTGGAAGTGTTTTCTTCCCTGGAGTGTAGGAGCTCTCGGGTACTTAACTATAGTACTGTATGAGATGGTGAGCAGCCAAGCCACTATAATGGGATGAGAATTTCTAATGTCAACGTTGACTTCAGGGATCAAAACCACAGTTTTTTGTAGAGTGAGGTCTTACTTTCATCTGCATTATAACAGTAAGTGTTCAGCTGCATTTTAACTAAATGGTTTTATTTCCTACAGCAATAAAGTGTCTGTCTTAGGGTAATAAGAACTACCATCGCTATGCATAAAAATCTGGTTCTGCTGAAATCAGTGGTGAGACTACTTGATTTCAGTGGAATCAAGGCTTCACCAGTCCATTTAAATGTCAAATCATAATAGCAAGCATTTGTGCTTTGAACAATATCGATAGCATCCTGGATATTCCATGTATTAGCTCTGACAGCATCAAAATTAGATGCCATTGTGAATGACAGTATATCAACCTTTGCTTTGGTTATCCTTGTGCCCAATGACTCAGTTTAAAAGTGGGTCATAGCAGTTGTTTGAGACAAATCATTCTTAAGCCTGAATCTATGCAGATAGTATGGGAACAGAATCCTTTTTACCCCAGAATAAACAACGCTAGAGGAGACAAGCTTATGCTGAGTCTTCATTCTGCCATTAAGAGAAGAAACACAAAGCAGAATTCATGCAAAAATATCACAAAAGTGGAGGCAGATTCAACTGCTGGCTTATCTTGTTCCCTGCCAACCCAAACAGGGAGCACCGTAGTCACTTCAGCACAGAGTTCACTCACCTTGCTGAGTCAGCTGAGAGCAGGGCATCCACTGTCCTCTGCAGCAATACAGCACACTGGGACTTTGGCCATGAGAACAGTGTATATTGTGTAGAAGTGTTTTCTGAACACCTCATCTCTGCAGGTAACAGAATTTACCTGCTATCCAGCTTGGACAGGGTGTGTGGTATGTGTAGCTATGTGCTCCCGCTGGAAAATTACCATTTTGCTCTTTGCCTATCATTTAAGACTATGATAAAATGCTTTATTCTGATTGTGCAGCAGAGATACCTGCATTCCTGCATCCTATCACAAACACACATGCACACAGACACTTTCACTGCTGCCTCTTTAGTTTAAGCCAGGGAATAAAGTCACCTGCCATCAGTTATGCTCATAGCAACCAAAAAGTTATTGCCAGTAATAAGAAGATAATTCTCTCTGTGCAAAGTTTTTGTGTGTGTGTGTGCGTTAACCAGCAAAATCACATCTTACCTGAGCTTCTGGGTTGGTGGGGAAAGGAATTATGCTTGCTGGCTGAAATCTGAAATGGTTTCTCTCGAACTAGCTGGGAGTCACAGGACTGGAATGACTGGGTCAGGAGAACAGAGACCATTCTGGTTTGGCATGAAAGAGGAGAGAGAGATGAGGGACATGGAAAACATGAAAATGTCTGAATTAAACAAAAAGGCTAGACCTCAGCTGGAGTAAATCTGAGAAGATGCAATCAATTCAATGAAATCTACCCTGGTTTACTCTAGACCCACAGATTTTCCAGGGTTTGACTGATCTAAATCATATAGAGATTCTTTTAAACTTTATCTCATCACTAATTATTTGGTATCTCTAAGGGTCTGACATTCACTTTGTGAGGCTTTTTAAGAAATTATTTTACCAAGAAACCACAGGATTCAGGGTAACATTTTTTAGACTGTTTGGTGTCAGTGGTGTTTTTTTTCTCTTCAAGGTTTGCTTTGTTCCACAGCTGTGGTTTTATTGGGAAAAGCATCTGGTTTGTCACTGCCTTTTCCTGGAGATGTTTGCTGGAGAAAAGCATAGCATTTCCAAGTTGCAAGTGAAAAGTGTGTGCCCTGTCAGGAGCCTTACCCCAACCTTGTTGGAGTGCAGGTATGCACTACTCAGAGCTTTGATTTTATAAATAGTGGCTAAAGTACAAAAGACAAAACCTAAACAAACCTGAACATAAGTCTAAAAGCTATAAACCCAAACAGTCCATAAATCAAATGATAAGATTCCACAAGATGAAGAATTCATGAATAACAAGCATGTAAGTCCACTTGGTAGCATGTTGGAAATGTGCCACCTCCTGCAATTGGTAATCAGATCCACCTGAACTAGTGGTCTGTTACTTAAATAACGTGAAATATATTCTATCAACTGTATTAGAAGCTAGATTAGAGAAATCAAAAAGAAAGGTTTAGCTACTCAAGAAAATAAGAAAAGAAACTTGTGTTTTCACAGACGTTTCCTTTGCAGTAACTTAACGTTTGCCTCCTTTTAGTGTCCTCTTCGCTTATGGGGGAGGAGGTTACCTTTCTTTTATTAGAGGCAGCAAGATATTTCTGCTCTTGGAAATAATTGCCATGAACTAGATGTGTCTCAAATGGAGGCTAATTTCTCATTACCTTTCTAACCTTTCAGCCTTTGCTGATTTTGAAATGTAAGTTCAGAAGCAAACTGCATATTTTCAACAGTCCTCCCTTTTCAGTCAGAAAAAAACATCTGTGCGGTTTTAAGGGAAGCCTTGCAAAGTGTTGGTGATCCACTGACTTTTTTTTCAGTTGGTAGTTGGCATAAATAAACCCAGGTCTGGACCCAAATGCATGTTTTCTTGAGACTTCATTTCTTTCTTTAGTTTCTAAATTTTTGCTTGTTCATGAGAGATAAAAACCTGTCTGTAGAGGAATACATCTTAGGTCTTAATTTATCATCGTGCACAACTGGATGAAGGGCCCCTAACATAAAGTAGATGAGATACTGAGCACAACTCATTCATAAAAGTTGCAAGTCTCCAAAAGAAAGCTGCAGTGTTAGTCTTAAAGTTTATTGCTTTTTCAAGTCTCTTAATTAGTCCTCTGAATGAATGCAATTGTTAGCATAGTATATTGTTTGCTGTATTCAGGAACAGAACTGAAGACATATTAAAATCTCCCATCATGGTAGCAAAAATTAAGGAGTTGATGCTGAGAGCTCCAAACCACATCAACCTCTAAGGACTGGAAACTGCCAGTGGTTGTCTTAGATAACCATATGAAAACATGTGGTATCATGCGTGTGGTTGTATGGTAGCAATTGTTCACTGCTGATTTTTTGCTTGTAACTAGCACATTTTACTTAGCTATTTATTCAAATAGTTTGATTTAAGTAAACCCTTTAATTAGATTCAAGTCTGACTTAGGTTTGATTGCCTCACATTTCCACGTTAGTTTTCCAGTGAACTGAATAAAAATATTGAATGGTATGTCTTGAATAAGATAGAGGCACAGGGTGGGACCTTGCTCAGGATTCTTCAAAATAGCTGCAGTTTTGCACAATTATAGGATAAAGCATTATTCCCAATGCGTAAAGAACTGACTACAAAATATAGTATTTGAAAATATGAGAAAAATAATAAAAAATTTCCTCCTGCATATTTTCCAAATAAGGACAAGTGGTAACAAGTTACAAGTAGTAACATGCCTCAACCTGTTTTAAATGTTGTTGCTTGGTGTTTTCTTAGACCTCTTAGAAGATTCAGTAGGAGGAGGTGAAGATTCAGTAGGAGGAGGTGAGAGGGAGCAAGTTGCAGTAACTCCAAATCTGAAGTAGTATTTAAATTGAGCAAAGGATCTGTAACACCTACCCTGTTTTGGCATTATGGATCAGTGACTGTCAGCTGTCTTTGGAAGGGAGCAAAAAGGAAGATGTAATACAAAATAAATTTGTATAAATTACTTTCTAGTAAAAAACCCTACATCAAAACAAACCTCATAGCAATGAAAACTCGTGTAATCTTTGCCATGCCAAATGCTCAATCCAAACCCAAACTATTGTTTCACTTTGCTTCTGGAAACATATTTCCCAACCATTAATTTATATCATTAAGTACTGAATAACATACAGAAACAGTACACAAATTTGTACTGTCTGAGACATGGTATCATTTTACCCTGCAATTTTTATTTTCATTTCATGGCTTTTTCATGGTTTTCTAGAAGAGTGGTGCTAAGCACTGGGGGAAGAATCAGAGGAATGGCATAAATCAAGACTGTCCCTATACTCCCTTAATTCCAAATGTCAGGTTTAAAAAAAAAGAAAGAAAAAAAAAGAAAAGCAAGCTCCTTATCTGTGTGGCGGCATGGTGGGCTCAGTTCAGGTCAGACCAAAAACCCACTAGGCTTCATTTGCTCTTGTCTTCTATAGGACTAAATTTCTTGCTTTTACCTCTATAAATAGAAGGCCAAGCCTGTTGTCTTAATTTTTAAACCACTATGCTGGGAGAGGGTCAGCCAGGTAGGTTCCCTTCCCAGGCCTGCACACCATCTGAGTGAACTTAAAATTATGTCAGCATCTTCAGGAACTAGAGACCCAGAAATATCTTTGAGTTGAGCAAACCTGTCCGCTCTGCTCTGGACCAAGCCCTTCAATGACTATCCTGTGCTTTTAGCCTCCTTAACCTCCCAATGAACCTTTTTTTCCTTCTCACAAAGTGTCTTCGGCTCATATTGAAATGATCATAGATATCATCCGAATTTTCACATCTAAGTGTTTTTTACTCATTGTTTGAAAGAAAAACAGCAGCAACTGAAAGATAATAGCTTCTGGTAGATGCTAAGGAACAGAACAAGCATAGTTATACGTTCCCAGAATAATCAACTGTCAAAATTATTTTATATTCAGAGACTTTCCAAGCGAGAGGATCATATTTGTGTTTAAAAGCCTTTATTAGATGTTTCTTCAATGAATTTGTTCAATCCCTTGTAATCTTTTGTGATCTTCTAGCATCCACAACATCCTGTGGCAAGAAATTCCATGAGGCAGTCTGTTAGTCTGATGATAGTGCTGCTATTGTGTTCCTACAATGCATGGAAATTAACAACTCTGGTAGATTTTCCTGCCCATTATCTTAACACAGGAAATCGCTCAGATATTGCTCAAAGCACTAAGCTAGGTTCTTGACTGATACAAATTGAAATCAATGGAACTAGGATAATTTATGAAATAGTATGATGTTATTGCTGTGCAAGAGCAATCTTAAATTTGAGATTGAGGTCAAAGTTTTTCATCTGTTCACACAGTTTACTTACAGAAATTCCTATTTAGCTTTGTGAGGACCCTGCTGGTGCTCCCAGAGGAAATAGTTGAGTGAGTCCTCTAATGCAGAGAGTGCTGACCTGCTGTTAGGACTGTGCCTTGCCTGGTAATCTAAGCTACCCTGTCTGACTTTGCAGTGCTTTCAAATGGCAAGTACACAGGACATAAGGTGACACAAAGTCTTTCTCAAAAAGACCCCAGAATTTTTCACCTTAGAGACATATGATATCTATAGAAAGTCTGCATTCTGGTTGCTTGACAGTGAGGAAAAAAAAACCATAGGGAGCTGAGTCCTGGGAGCATTTCAGGCTACACTACTCTTGGTATCTCTTAGATCTTACACATAAGCATAGAAATGCATCCCATTGCACAGAACCACTAGTTTCTTTAGGATGGAACTTCCATTTAGCCCTCATTACATACATTTAGAAAGTAACTCTGTACAGGAACCTTACAGTCTTGAGAAGGTACTTTGTCAGGGCAGATTCTGTGAGAAGCTTCTGGAGGGCTCTCTTAGAAAGAACTTATGCATGAGACTAATGCATACAGCCTTCCTAGTTGAAGTTTGAAGTGGGAAGAGATATCAGAGTGGGCATCTTTTGAACAGCCCATACTTAAAGGATTTCATGTAGGAAGACATAATTTATGGATACCTCACTGCCAGTAATACTTTGGCTGCAGCAGCAACATGCTTAAAGCTGGCTAACTGCCCAAGGACGTAGCCTTTTTTCTGGGCAAATTTTGTAGCCTGCAGCCATGTCTTGAAGCAGCTATTGACCTGGATTCTAGCTGATTGAAAACTTATCTCAGCATATACCTTTTAGCCTGGAAGTTCTGCCTTCCATCTTCCAGAAACTCATCACATATCAGCACCACCTGTCTTGGTTCCTCCCAGTTTTAGTTGCTTTTAGTTCTGAATATCAGATCATCTTTTTCCCTTATTTTCTCAGCAGACAGTTATTCATGGAAAAAAAATGTTCCTGGTGTCTGGCTGAGGGGTGGATCATATTCCAAATACAAAGGATGACCTAGTTTCAGTATGTGATGTGGCAGTTTTCCTGACTGTGTTTCAGTAGCACTTAGCACCCTCACCTAACTCCTGCCCGCAAACTGTTTCCCACTACAGGAGTGTTCATTTTCAGTATAAAAATAGCCCAAATAAAATGTGAAATTACCCACATTACTGCTTTTTAATGAAGCAGGCTCTCTAATGTAAAATAATCAGTATGGTTTTCGGTTTGGCTCAGAGGTGGCTTACAATAAAATACTGAGTAGTAAAATGGTAAGTCAGAGTAATGCTAGAGTAATACCAAATTGTGCATGCCTATCACATTTTATTCCTGTACTTGAAGGGTTGCTCTGTTTTTACTTATAGCAGGGCCTGCTTACCCCACTGGGAAATGTCCATTCCAGGTTCTATCTGTGCTGATTTTCAGAGGACTGCAATTGCAGCTTAGCTCTCATTTGTGATCATAACTTGTATTTTCAGTTAAGCATGGGCAGCTCATATGTTCAATTCCAAACACCGTTGGTGTTCTTCCTGTGGCAGACAGGATGGAGGCTTTCATGCTGCTCTGGATGCCCTCTCCAGCAGGGTGCTCAGTGACAGGCCTTTAAGACAATGTGTAAATGATGGAATGGCAGTCATTGCTTGCTTGTGCTTATGAATGTGAACTACAGCGATTTCACAGAGCTTAGCTCTCTTGAACAAGCCATATATTCTTCTAGAACCCACCAAAGTGTTGATGTAGGAGATGCAGTTACAGAGCTTGTCATACAGGCCCTAAAAAAGTCATAGGCAACCATCTAAACTGTTTCTGACTTGAAAATCTATTCTACTTCTGGAAAAGGGCTAGGTCAGTTTCATGTCCAGTCCTCAAAAATACTGTGTACTTCCAGTTAGTACCTAGGATCCCTTCTAGTCTCTCTCTGCTTGCTAATGCAGTTCAAACTCATGAGAAATGTGCAAGATCAAGTCTTTAAATTATAGCCTCCCCTCATCAATAAATACCTGCTGGCAACATCTTCAGGATGAGCGTACATATTTTGAAGACAGCACCAGGTCTATGTACTTCTTAAGGACTTCATAAGCCCTCTGGTTTTCACTTGATTGCTAACACTGTTGGAAATATCACCCTTTTGGAGCAACAAGAAGGTGTGTCTGTCTCATTTCACAAAGCCATTAATTGGGAATCTTCTGTTAGTGCTAATATTTTTAATTCTTCTAACTTCACTGACCTGGCCTAGATTAGTTGTAATGATAATGAGCAGCATGTTTTGAAGATTAGCATCCAGGTGGCAGAATAATTTTTTGTTTATTATGAGCTGATAAATCAGCAATTATTTAATTTATACAACAGCTGCAAAAGTAATTACTTGGGTATATTGAATGGTTATGTCTAATGAAGGTGGATTTCTAATGACAGCTACATTCTGAAGTTGTTACTCAGAAAGCAATAACCAGAGCTTTGAAAATTTAAGATAACTTTAGGGGAACCATCTTGTGAAAGCTGTCTTAAAGAGTAAATTCTGTTCAAGGTAGTTCAGTGGGAGACACTCTAATTTTTGCTTCTTCTTCAGATATATGTGCATTATTAAGTGGAGGAAGGACAAAAATTAGATTAAATTATTGTCTGTATGTGGACTAATATATTGGGTCCTGCTGAGACTCACACTGGTGGAAAGTATAACTGAGTAGGACACTGCATTCTGAACTCAGTTCTTTGAGGCATGAGGGGGCAGAAGAGGGCAGAAAAGAACTGAGTCAGGGAATGTGTCTTGGGAACTGGGATAAGAAAATATCCCTGGCAAGTGGAGAAATGGAAGATGAATGTGGACTTGAGCTGTGAATGGTCAAGACCATTTGGGTAAAGTGGGAGAGGAGATAATAAGAAATAAAAGGACATACTTAGGTAGATCCTGTATATATTTATTTTGTTGGAACCTCAGAACTTGAGTTCTTTCACCTCTTATCCATCTTTTTTTTTTTTTTTTGTATAAATAACTAAGACATAGACTGCCAAACACTGCAGACTGCCTACCTGCCTTATATACCTGCAAAATCTTCCCCTTGACTTCAGTGGAAGCAGAATTATCTGTGTATGTTTACTGTATAAACACTGCAGAGCTGTGATGATTTAAATAGTTTTATATCTGGGCTGACTATTATTGAGCCATTTCATCTTGTTCTGTGTTCATTATATGTGTACAGGTTGGATGATTAACTGCACTCTCCTCTGCTTTTCAAACTTTCAATGAAACATATTTTTCTTTTAAAACATTACTTTCTGCATTGTACCTTATGGCATTTTTATGTTTGAGACCTCCTCACTTTTTAACAATGTATGATAAATGTGATTCTGTCACTTCATAAAAATTATGGTTTCATATGATGTAGCACAATGTCCTAAATAGCACTTACATCAGCAATAACCCGGACCTGTAGCCATTCTGATTGTCAGCATCAGTCTCTAGAGGGACTCCAAAGTAGGTAATTTTTGTGAAACTCACATTGGCTCAGCAATGCATCACAGAGGAATTAGAGCAGAAGCAGTGTTTTCCAGTATCCATGCTTTAGGGCAAACCCAGACTGAAACTGGGATTGGAACTGTAATTCTGTCTATAACTTCTGTCAGTGAAGGAAAGCAGTGAGTGTTCATCACTGTCAGTTTTGACAGTCGGCTTTTTCTTACTGCATTAATTTTAAGTCCAGACTCTTATTTGGACTTTTTAAAGTCCAAATTTCGAAACAAATGCTTTCCCAGGCACAAGGCAGCTAATGTCAGGTTGACCTACAGTTTTACTTTTCTGAATGTCTTCAGTGCTGCTTTTTCCTCAGTAATGAAACACAACTGCATAGTAATGAACTATTTTTTATTCCATGGAATATAGAACAACCTGAAGTAGAATGGGGATATGTTTTACAAAGGACAGGACAAACGGAGCACAATACAACAAGCAGTAATCCTTACCTCAGTTCAAGTCTCCATTTTTTATGAGGGATGAGTTGAAAGGTTATGCAGTTTGATAGATAAGACACTGAGCTAGGATACAAAGATTTATGTTCTTGTTTCAGCTCAACCCTTCAGCCAGGATTTTTTATTCTGGTTCTTTAAGGTCCTTTAGGGCTTAAAGATGTAGAAAAGGGCCAGAGCATGATTTTTCTCTTGTGTCAAGCACCTGTCCTCCTGTCTTTTTCCTAGTGATCTTAAGGTAATTCAATGTTTTTGAAAATGCAGTACCTTAGATGGGATTTATCTCAACAGCTTTAAATGCCAGAAGGTTCATTGAGGAAGGACTGACTTCAAATGCCTTTATGTAAGTTTCTGAAACTTAATCATCCAAGTCTTAACTATGCACAGTAATGTAGTTCTGTACTTTGTTTGTTAGAGAAAAATAGGCACCAGCAAGAGATAGGATGGACTGCTGTGGTACCACGATTTTTAAAGGATGCAAGTTCAGGCTTTAGCATTTAATTTTTAGATATAGAAAGGTGAGAAGAATCCAACATTTTGCCTGCATGTCTTTTGCTGTACTCCTGAGAATTATCTGTTGCCATCCTTGCCAACAACCACATTGTTAGCTGGTTGCATAATAGTATATCCTTATGGTACGTTCCTGACACTTACCTCAGCTGGGGGCCCTAAATGCTCCTGGACTAATTGCTAAGAAGGCCTCATTTCTCAATATGTTTTTGACATGAATGATTGAGCAAGCATCAGGCACCTCTGCTGAAACTCCAGTCATCCAAACTGTGAATAGCTTTAGTCAGCTGGCACATTTGCCATCTCTGTGATTTTTCTTCTCTTAATTTTCTAAAACCTGAGAGGTACCACACTGTCTCTCCCTGATGTCATTGTATTGACTGTGACAGTTCCATCCGTAGCTGTATTAGCACTGATCACTTGGACAGTTAGCCTGGCTATGTAATTCTGTAGATTTTGTGATTTTGCTATACTGGGCTTATTAGATGCTTATTTTTCCCTTACAAAAAGGAAAAATTAGTTTCTTATATTAATATTCATGTTTGCAAAGATGTATAATTTTTTAAAATAAAGATTAATAGGTTTTGTTTGAGGCTTTTGGTGCACATCCAATTGTGATGCTAATGAACCCATGATGGCTGCAGCGTACTTCTCTCTCTGTGGATGATAATTTTCTAAGACAGCATATTTCAAATAGCTATTAAAATGCTTTGTTTGTAACTTGAAGAGTATATACCATGAACTCATTAAAATCTCTTTCATCATTGTACTCATTAAATTATCTTTAAAGGTCAGGCCCTGTTATCTTGATACAGTGACGTCAATGAGAACATTACATGGCTGGGGCAAGCAACGTTTGACTATAAATCATTCCAACTAATAGGATAGATTGGTGTAAGAGTTGTTGAAAAAAACTCCTACCAGGTTTATTGTGCTGTGAGTTCAAGCCTACATTACTTGACTTAAGCTGATGCTTACACAAAATCCAATTGATTTAATGGAGAGGCTTCCAATTGGGGCTGTTGGGCATTTCTGGATTCCAAATAATGGAGAGGGATTCAGTGACTTAAATGTGCTTTGAGTATGCAGATGTATACCTTGAAACCTGTATCAGCATACAGCTTTATTTCATCACATTTCATGTAAGCATCTTTCCAATTCTACACAGCAGGTTCGCTTTCTTTGTCGAAAACTTTTAACAAACTTTGTCTCCAAGTTCCTTTTTCTTACAACAGCAGAGTGTTTGTTGTGTGAAAAAGACTACAATGCACATGTTTTCTGAGGTGAATAGTGTATATTAAATGTGAATGATTATGCAGTTGTGTAGAGAACATTCTCTGCGGATTCAGCCTAATGAAACATATGCTTCCTATTATATCAAATACATTTTTTACAATAACCATTTCAACATTATGAAAACGTTTAGATGTTTGCTTTATAATTTATATCTTTCTTTCAAATGTCACCTCTTAAAACTCATAATCATTTTATGAAAAAATACTTCAGCTCTTTTAACAATTATTGCACTCAGAAAGCAAACGAAAGCCAGTCATGTGCATTCCATCCCAAACTGTGTTTGACCTCATTCAGAACTAATAGGATATTTTTTATAAGATTAAAAAAAATTAATAACATTCAATTCCATTATTCTTCCTTAATTGTCTCCTGCAGTTGCTCTGTCTGTGTCTGCCATTCTGGCTTTCTCTTCCTGTAAAATACTCTGGGAGCCTAGTATGCAGAAGAAGAGTGAAGCACATAAAATACACACTGGCTTTCTTTTTCTGTACAGTGCTTTACCAGTGTGTTATGCCGGGTAGGAGTGAAGCACATGATGGAGTAGTGTGTGAAACCCTGGACTTTTTGGTTTTCTTTTAGGAAGAAAATATAGGGGTAAAATGTGCTTTAGGAATTACGAGTTTCTCTTTGCTGGAATGCGTCCTTTGGATTTCAGATAGGAGGTCCAGGAATATACGTTTTGGGCTTCCCCCCCCACTCCCCTCCTTTATTTCTTTAGTCTCGTAGGGCTTAATTCTCATTTTCCTCAAAGGGCAGTGGGTCAGGACTCTACAATTTCCTGTCTACTTTGATTTTTTGTGTTCACTACAGTTGACTGCAAAACAATTTTGAAGGGGGAGATTTTTTTAAATTTTTAAAAGTTTAAAATATTTTGTTAATTGTGCCACTTTTTCCCCCCTGGTTTATCCCCTTTTCCCTGGCACCTTAAAATGCTAAAATACTTTCCCAACTGTAAATCATGCCTCTTTCATTTACTTTCTCATAATACCAAACTAGCAGTACATACATAGGCCTTGAAAAGACACAAACTACTGAAATGAATCGCTGCACTGTGGGTGTGCATTGCTTCTCTGTAAGGTGATGAGAAAAACCAGTGAGAAGTAGTCCTGTAATGTATAACAGTTGGGCCATACTTTCAGAGCATATTAGGGAGGGAGAAGAGGAACAAGACCTCCTTTTTGTTAAGCAATATGTTTCTTTACAAGCAAATTGATCACAATGAATCTGCTCTTGTAGTTTGTTAGTATTCCTTGTGTCAAAGGCTAGTTCTAACTTCGGAGAATAAAAAAAAGAAACCTTTTTACTTCTGATTTCCTTGAGATCCTTCTGGTTTCCTTGAGATAGATTAATGCTCAAAGTAGGACTGAAAATGAAGATGCAGGACAAAGGGCATTGGTCAGCCCGTAGGTGGGCAAGTAAACTGAGACAGAATGTAAATTAAAGCCCTCTTTGAGTAGAGAAATCCATCTAATATAAACAAAGGTGCAATAGCTGTAGGCCTTTTTGGCAATTCTAAACTGGTTTAGTGGGTAAAGACATAACTTAGTTTGCTAATAGATAATTCAGTAGGACTGTTTACATAGAGCAGAGTGCTTACCTGGGCAAAGAGTTCAGGGTAAGGTATATTAGGTTTTCATTTGCCAAATAACAAAAGTAGGAGCTGATCTGAAATGAATTTTAACTCTGGTTAAAACTTCTCTCTTGGTACCCAGGATTCTCTACGCTTGTCTGTACTCAGTGACTGCAACTGTAATGCATTTAGCATGAGTACAGCATTAAAACAGCCTCACACTGAAAAATGCTACTGTTTGGTGGTTGATCCTCAGTTGTGCTGTTACTGTACCCTGACACATTCACCGTGTAATTGCCCTGCTATCTGGGACTAACATTTCCATTTAGACTAGGAGCCAATGTCCAAACAGGGACAGCTACAGACATTTTAAAGTGTAGATGGTAACATTTTTTTAATGTGCCTACGCTCAATTTTAATTACACATTGAATCTGCTAACATGCATTTGAAAATCACATTTGGTTTCTACTTGCCTCCCCAGGTGCCTGACCACTGTTGAAAATTATCTGCAGAACGTATTTGAAATTGAGGCATAGAATGTGTATGGATGCTCACAACCAAAATTACCAAAATTGAATGAGTTTGTAAGCTGAAGTGATTTAAGCTATCAAGTTTTACTTTGCCACTGGGGATGACTAGGAGTACACACAGTCTGTTTGGGAAACTCAGTTGATGAGCTTATTCCAAGCACTTGCAGTCATCACTGATTTTTAATTTCAAACTTAGAAAACAACCTTAAAAATACAAAGGTCTGTATATATAGGTGCTGTTAGGAGTTGTGCATATTTACCATATCTGTGTTTCTGTAACATCACCAGTCCATTATAGCAATTTAATACAGGTGAAACATATTCTGTTGTAACAATTTCTCACTGGTATGAATGTTAAATTAGTATGAAACTCGACAACAACAGAATTAGCCTTGTGAAAAAAGTGGTAATTTAGACTCAGGGTAAACCAGTGCATTGTATGCCTTATATATTCTCTGTGAAAGCTGGTATGAAAAGTAATCAAAAATAATACGGAATTTCATTCCACCTTTCGCTGAAAGATTGTGACATGTTTGACAGATAATTAAGAATGGCTCCCAAGCCGTTGTGAAAAAGGTGACACTAAAAGCCACCCATTATCCTGCTTCACATTGTAAGCAAATGTAAGTAGAAAGAAGTTGAGACATTTCCAAACTTGCACAAAGCATGATCTGGAATCTTGAGACCAGATTTATCCTCCATCTGAATTACATCAGAATAAATTTGGCTTTCAGTTTGTTCTTGGTTTTGACTTGAGACTCTGGAAATGTTGAATTGCTGGAAGTGTTTTCAAGTCTGAGACTCAGTAATCACTTCTCTAATAATTAACACAATTGAGAGAGTTCTATATAAAGACAGTTAAAATTCTTGCATAGATTAAACTCCATTGAATCAGTCCCAAACAAAGCAAGCTGTTAACTTACCAGTTAAGGATGATAATGTCAATTACTATGCATAGACAATATACTTGCTAATATCTGCTCTGATGAGCATTGACAGATCTTATAATTTGATTAAATGAAGATTGGAAAATCAATCCACATAAAGGCATTTTCTTCAACAATCTGTTCCTAATGTGATCTTCGTTTATGAAATTCAATAGCAGCACAAGAAAACAAGTCTTTGATATTTCCTTGTATGCATCCTATAGGAAGGATTGTGTTGCAGTGGAGGGTAAAAATTGTACCAACAGATAATGTTATGCAGCCAAACTGCTCATTATCTATCTATGGCCTAACATCTAACATTTGATGAATGAATTTACAGCAAAATAAGGTTACTGGAGCTTGTTCAATTGTTTCATGTGGTTAGGACAGCTGTAGGCAATCTGTATAGCCTCTTCTGCTATTAGAAACCTATACATGTTTAGGCAGCATATATTTCATTTATGATCTGCCAGAAAATATATTAAAACTGAAGATCACTGTATGAATATTCCTCTCTGAATGTTTACAGCACGAGAGGAATTTCCCAAGACCAAAAGTAACCACAGTAATTTAATTTGAACATCTCATGTAAATGAAGTCAGTCTGTCTTGAACGTGTTTTCTACATGTACACTTTATAACAAGAGAGGTCGCTTGATGTGGATTGTGTCATTCAGTCTGACCTGCTCTTAAATTCCAAAAAACATCTTTACATGTTTTGTGTCCACATATATAAAATATCTGGTTTTCTTAAAGCATTGATTCAAGGCTTTCAATTTTATCCTTTAACTAACCAAGATTATTCAGCCAGAACCAAATATCACAGTTCCGGCACTCCACATGATGTTAAATGGGAATAAAAGTAGTCTGAGGTTGAGTCATATAACAATCAAATACATGTGAAACACAGTCCCAGGAATCAAACTCTGTTTTGCCCATCCTCCTTCAACTCCCCATAAGAAGTTTTCCAGACGTATACTGATTCTTTAAGTTCTGCCTCTCTCGCACTTTGCATCTGTGGTCAATTATTTTCTTTGTCAGCTGTTCAAACAGAATCTAAAAATACACTAAAATATCCACTTGCAAACCTTTCTGCCCAGAAGGAGCCAGGAGGTTTTTGACAATGGTTTGCTAGCTCATCAGTTATTCCAAACCAAGGAATGAACCTCCATCTTTCTTTTCCACCCAGGAATCCTTATAAGTAAAAACATAATCTGACAGACAGCCTCTCAGGTTTGAAGTGCATGTGAGTACAGAGGGCTTCTGACTTACATGGATATACACAGGCAGAACAATTTAATTCAAGAAACACATACTTCCTCACAGATAAAGACTTAGCCAAGTTGAACTTTCTTGGAATTTTAAGGATTTCCTAAGGACAGAAAAAAGTTATTTTGGCCCATTTTTGTCGAGCTTCTAATTGAAACAGAACATCATACGTCTGTCCTAAAAGCATTATTTATGAAGTATTGCCTATCACATGACTTGCAAGAAACTATTTTGACATCCAGAGAGTTCAGGATACCGAAAAAACCTCATTAAACTGTGCTGTCTTGAGGAGTGGTTTTGATTACAATCTACAAGATGGTACCAAAAAATCCCAAAAAAGCTACAGTCAGTGTGCCAAAGCTGTCCACTGAGCCTGCTCTGCTGCTTTGCTTGCCTGGGGGTTTGAATGCCTGTTGCATTTCCACATGCCTATATGTTCTGTACTGACAGTTAAATTAGTGTATTGTGTTTGTTTATATTTAGCTCTTAGTGGTATATAGCATATGTTTCTATAAAGACACTAATTACAAAATCATACTGCCAGTGTTGTGCACTCTAAATTTTTGTGATGATTTGTTCTGTTGTGTTAAATAACCCTAGTTATATACTCCTCTGTAAATAAAACCAGGATTCACCTGACAAATGAAACGCCAGTGCAGCACACATTTAAGCTTTGAAATCCATAAGACTACTCATTTGCTTACAATTAAGTGTACATTCAAACATATTGGGGACTTTGAAATTACTTCAGAACACGTAAATTAACACAATGGCTGAACTGTGCTTAGCCTTGATTAACTCCAATTCACTGTGTCTGGTGTTGCCATAGAAGTTTTCAACTGGAATACTGTTGAAGCAAATAAACAAACAAGAATTCTCGTGGCATCTTCAGAATAATTAGCAGGAATGCCACAACCACAGAAAGGTTAAAGATATTTATTTTATTAAGTCCCACAACCTGGTGTGAGATGCTGTATTTCACCACTCCTCTTGGTTTGAAATGTGAGGCAGTTCCAGCAGCATCTCAAAGTAAAACTTCCCTCTCCATGGGCAGTAGTTGTTATTGATCAACTGGACCAGCAAGAAAAGATGAAAGTAAGGTACATGAGAATAAAACAAAACAAGGATATGTTATATTAATTATGTGGAAATGTTCGCTCAAGTGCTTTGTTTTCACATATTCATAGACTGTGTTCATGCTACGTATTTGGACTAGGCAAGTCAGGAGCACTCTCATTGCTATGTACCAGTCTCATCTGAAGATTACAGGAGCAAAAAACATATTTTAGTGATTTCAGTCATCATAACTCTATGTTTTGCTTGAAATTAGAGTGCATACCACCAACACAGGGAACATAAAAACACTGAGGGTCATGACCCAGCACCCATTCCCCCTGCATGGCAGGATGTGCATCTCACCTGTGAGCAAGTGACTTTGTAACACCGGTGCATTCCTGATTGCCTGTAATCTCATGCATATGCCTGTGCCTGTTGCTTGAGTTTATGTTGTCCATGGTATAATAGAGGTTGACTGAATCTGGGTTACAGAATAGACAAGGAGCTGTTAGACCCTGTCAGAAGGCTGGAAGCCACTTCTTTGTTATATCAGTGTGCTGTCTGGAAAGGCAGCAGCAAGCATGCCTGAGGTCAGACAAATTGTTCTGTGGGGCTGATCTGCCTTGTAGACCATACTTTAGCCTCTAAATGTTCCATTTCATTTATTACCCTACTAAATTATGCTTGTATTCATGCTTGTATTCTTTGTCTTATACTTCTGAGTTCAGCTGCATGGTTAGGAAAAAAATAATGGTGTGGACCTATGTGCACATGAAAATCAGGCATATTATTTTGTTCTTTTAGAATATCATTTCCTGGCATTCTTGAGTGGGTTCCCATACAGAGTGAACTGGTGTATCCAGGTGATTGTCATTATCACACATTCTTTTTAACCAAAAGAATCTACATTGCCGTACAGATACCTAGTGCAGAATTTATTATGATCATTGTCTTTCCAGTTATGCATGTATGAAATGTTTACACAGTTTGCTTCAAGAATTTCTTGTTTTGCAAGTTTGCACAAAGCACTAAAAATGGCTCACTTAAAACATACATCAAAAGGGAAATGGTGATAACAGATGAATGCTTTTCTAAAACTAGCTGGGGACAAATTCAGCTAGCAGCAGCTTGGAACAGAGCAGATGCAGCTCAGGTGGGAGTCTCTGGGCAAAGTTCACAGATTATATCTATAGGAGGATAAGTTACAGACAGAACTCAGTTCTGCAGAGGGTATGTGCTGAATGCTGGAACCACAAGGGCTAAAATGTAATGCTCAGTACCTGGGGTGCTTGCCCGTTCATACTTCTGCTTATGAGAATGCTACTGGATGGCCACCAAATAGCTGTCTCTTTGTAATAAAGTAAGGTACTTCCATGTGAGGCATTCCAGAGTCTCCCATCACATGTCATTCCTTTTACATATGCTAAGACTTTGAAGGGTAGAATCAGATGTAACATATGATACCATTCTAGTCAAAGCAGAGACCAACAGCTTAGGTCCTGAAGACCTGGAGATTCAGAAGACAACATTTAAAAAAATATTTAATGTCCCAAATTTGAAGGCCCAACTTTTAAAGCACCGAAAATTGATGTTACAAAGTTGCTAGGATTTTCAAAACCACCTTTAGTATCTAATTCATAGTGAAAATTAGGAACCTGGGCACTTTTGAGACTCTTACTACCTACATGCTTAAGTTCCTCAAGCATCTCTCCTTAGGTGATCTCAGAACTAAAAGGATACTGGCTTTCACAAGAGTTACACTCCAAGATCACTTAGGTGATGCCAGATGACCATAGAGAGGGTCAAAGACAGTTTGTCATGTTCTTAGCAGAATATATTAAGAAGCCTGAAAAAGCATGTAACTGTATTTAGACTGAGTTACTGTTTGGATAGGTATTGTGGGGAAAAAAGTTTGATGCATGCAGGCTGTATTATCTGTATTTTCAGTTTACCACCTTTTGTTTTTCTCACTTTCACTCTTTTGTTTTATTTTGAACTTGATTTATGTACAATATTTCAAAATTTTCAGTATATTCCATTTTGAAATGGACATTCAGTTGTCGTGCACTGAACATCTCTCTAAGATCATATATGTTTCAAGACAGAGGTTGAAGAGTCAAGTACTCTTTAGATCTTACCTAAACCTGAGTCCAGTGGAAATCAAGTGTAAACATGCATGAAGCTGGACTCCCTAATGGTACCAGTTTTTAAATCTTGCTAAGTTGAAAAAAACATTTAGTTTGTACCAGAGTTCAAACCAAATACAGACTGTTATCATTTGCAGTCATCTGGAAAGGAAAATGCTCTTAATGCAAAGCCAGTAAAGGATATTCCCTTGAGTTTTCTTGCTCCAAGCTACTGTGGCTTGTTTACATTCCCAAAGAAACTGTGTGAAATCTTTCACACACAAAGTCAGACCTTCAGAGAAGTTTAAGATAGGACTTACGTTGTTAGAATATTTTGATGTGTTTCTCTAAAACTCAAGATTTTAACCATTAGAACTCCTGGATCCTGCTTCCTTTTTTTCTTCCATGTAGTAATCACTGCAAGAAGCATTAGACTGCTAAGGCATTTATACTGTGAAAGTCGAAAGAGAACGGCAGGTCAAGGCATGGAAAATAGTAAAAAACACCTGCTGCTTCTACACATGGATAGATTTTTCACTTAAGTGGAAATCACTTAGCTGAAAATCAAAGCACTGGTGGAAAGCGTATCAAAGCAGTTAAAACCAGTAAAGCTCATAGAAATGTTTTATGAGAAAGCATGTAGTTTAAAGTGTTGAACTTTCACAGCTAAATGTGCAGAATTAGTTAGCTATTTTGTCGCTTTCATTTGCTAATCAATTTTCCCCACTACCAGCCTATGACAACTAGTAGGCCTGCACATTTGTTTCATAAGGTCAAAGAATGTTTAACCCCCTACTGACCCTCTAGTGTTTGCTCTCCTTCCCTCAAGGCACGGAAGACTTTAAAGTAGAAAACTGATGAATGAAAAGAATTAATCTCTTGGGGGCTTTTGTCATGAAAGCTTGAAAGGGGATCAGAACAATCTGACATGTTGACAGCTGAAGTCAAGAGGAAAATTATGATATAATACAGCAAGTAAAAATTGTTATGTGCCATCGTATCCAAAAGGCAAACAAAGTGTACCTATTTCCTGATTTCTTTTTTTGACTGCTCTTGCTACTGGTACCAACAGTAAATTCTATACTGGAACCCCATGAAAAAGATGAAGGGTATTCATGGCTGCTTTTTAAGAATAAGCTGTTGAGCTCCTCAAAGATGGGTGTAACGTGTAAATGAGCTTCTTCTGACCCTTGTGTCTTATCCCTTTTACAGTCTATGATGGATCTCTGGTTGCTGTTTCTGCTTGGGACAGTTTTGTTGGTGCTTTGTCTGCTAACTAGCTTCCTTTGTTTGGAATTTGTGAGGCTTTGGGTTGATAGATTTAAATTTTTCTCTCTGAATGCAGCACTGGCCAACTCCTTATGCCAACAGTGACAATGTTTGCTGTATGAATTTGGGGTTTTTTATCAATATAGTCTTGCTCAGATACCTAGCAATTCTAAAAGCAATTAAGACCAGAGTGGGTTTGTAACTTAAATGGGAAGAAAGAGAAAGTTTGTGTACATTTGCATTGAAAGATGACAGCTGTATTCTTTCCTCCTGTCTTCATTCTAAGCTCTTGGGATGACCGTTGCATCAATCAGAAAGGTATTGATAAACTACAGCAAAAATAACACATTTTCAGCCCTCCTGTGCTTATTCCTTTTCATTCTGCTCAGCATGGAGAGCCAGGCATGGCCACAGCTCAACCATCACTGGACGGTGATCCCAAACCCAGATGTATTTCCACAGTGGTATTTTAAATCTGTGGCTGACTTTCTGGTTAGCATAATTTTAGGAATCTCCTGAGCTCCCAGTGAGCTTTGCCAGCTAGGGCAAACTGAGAGGCATTGCTTTGAGTTTCCAAATTATATTACAGCGAGCCAACATGAAATCTTGCTTACAATTCTATTAAGGGATTTTCTATTTGCAGTAGATGTGAGAATAGAGCTATATTGTATTAACAACAGGACAGTGAACTGCATTGTATGACCAGAACCATACGTGGAGGCTGCATGTATGTGTGAGTGGCTGGGAGGGAGCTTAGGGACCTATTGCCTCCTCCATCAAATCTGCCTCTTGGCTCCTGTTGTTGCATGTTACTACTGGCCTTCTGGAAATGAAGGAACTATCAGAGATATGCAGTGTTACTATTGTAATTGTGAGGCAAGCCTTGAACTATACTTTCTGGGAAGCAGTGGAAAATAGGGACATACTGTCCTTGGCTGTTGGAAGGTGCACAGAACTTCTTCCCTTCTCCTTTTGCACTGGCACCGCTGCTCTCAGCAGTGCTGTTGCCACCCGTGCCCTGGGCAAGCCCCGGGGTGCAGGGGCCTGTGGCTCCCTGGCCAGCAGGTGTCCCCATTGTCCCAAGCAAACCGAGCTGACAATGTATTTAGCTTAATCTAATTAAGTTTAAACCCTACTTAACAATAGGATTTAAGCAGCTTACTGTGAAAGAAGAAAGTTCAAAGTGCTCACATTTCTGCTCAGTTCTGCCTCTAACTGACACTGGTTGTCTTACCCAGCTAAGCAATGGTACCAACCAAGGGAGGTGCCTTGGGAAAGGGGACGATGGAGAGTGAACAGTGAACCTCTCAGTCTAATACAAGGCTGAATTTGAAGACTAAAACATCCTTGAATACGTATATACAGATACCCATATATATGCCTGTATATACCTATTCAAGGGTGTTTTAGACTGTTTTATACTGTAGGGAAAAACTGAAATAAAGCAAAATAGGATAAGGTTTTTAATTTTCATTTTTCAGCTGAAGAGGGTCCAGAGTTCATCACTTCAAATCAGATCTTTGAATCTTCTGGATGGAAATGGGAAATTTTTACTTTCTAAAAACTGTTGAAGAGATAATACATATCTGCTTTTGAATTACAATTTAACAACAGTTTTCTAATTTGGCTTTTTTTGAGAGGCAAACCATCTAGACCTAGATTATCACCCTGCAGTCATCATGAAGAAAGGGACAGCAAATATCTCTATTGCCTTACAAGCCCAGCTCACACTCTGACCACTTTGCAGAGTCCAATCACCTCGCCTAATCATAGGGTACAGTGATGTAAGTGGCTCATAGCATGCTGATTAAAACTGGTTTATAACCTCAGTTTTCTGTGTGGATGCAGAGCACACGGTGCAGCAAGCTGTTAAATGTTTGCTAACAAAATTAACCAATTTTTTCAGAGTTATGAAAGTGAAACACTGCTGGTTTCGTCTGTGTGTCTGAGAGAAATGTCTCCAGAAACGGAGCAAGGAGCACAAATTAAGTAGCAAATTTGCAAATTGGAGTTGGCTAAAATGCATCCCAAGACTTCCATGGTTTTCAATATTTTGTGATTCTTGAACAATGTGCTATTTCCTATGTTTGAGATGGTGGCAGGTAAATGTGAACACCGGACTGTAAAACAAACAAAAAAAGAACTTTGCATTGTATGGAAGAGTAAGAGAGCAAAATCAAAACATTAATATTTTAAAGAGTAGAAAACACCTCCCTGCTAGTTGCTAACTGTGAAAAGACTTGTTAGATGTATGGCAGTTTGTATAAACTCCCAGTATACCAGGCAGCATTTGCAGTAATGATAGCAAAATTGTTCACATAGCTGTGTGGGCACAGGTCATGGGACCATCTGGTCATTCTGGTGTAAACTTGGAAGAGTCCCTGTGAGTCCTGAGTCCCAAACCTGGTTCTGTGTGAGCCATTAGTCGACTTTTTCCTTCTGAGGACTGCAGAGTATACAGCAAGGAGCCTCGTACGCTCTGGTCAGTGTACTGAAGTGCACTTGCACTGAAGTGACCTACAGAGTTCAACCACATGAAGCCTTTTCTGGAAGTCAGCTTAAAACTGGCAAGTTTAAAAGCAAGATGAACAGTAACTGCAATTCAGCCTATCCAGAAGGGAGGCTGGTTGAATGCCATTCTCAATCCATTGAAAGAGCAGTTTTACGCTGAAAAGTGGAAGTGTTAGAAAAAAATAATACATGCACAAAGATGAATCAGTCATTCTTGGCTCAGATAACTCCTAGGTCCGTGATTCTAATCCCTTTTGAGAGCCTTGCAACTCCTTTTCTTTCATCTAAGAACTAAGCTGTCCTCAGCAAGCGGGTGATTGATAACTTTTGTCTTCTTTTACCTGTTGTTTTGGATCATTATTGGATGCTCATTTCAGTCCTATCCAATCTGGAAATTACACTGAGTTTAATGAAAATAGCTCACAAAGAGAGGCTTTGGGAGAAAAGAGCCTGAAAATTGGATTGAGCTGAGGTTAATAAATTGAAAACTTAATGTCCACTGAAAGTTGGTGGGTTCTCTTTATGTGTTCATAGTTACTCGCTACATATCATTCCAGTAAAATGCATTTTAAGCGTAACAAGCAGTAAGAGGAAAGAAGTTACTTTATCTGATTCTTTGGTGCTTGAGGAAACTAAGTTCTTTTGAAAATATCCCAAGTGGCTAATACAGTCCAGTGTTTATTATTAGTGCAAGAATTTTGTTCATATCCCATCTATTCAAAGAGATGCTTCAGTAGATCTTTACAATGAGAAGGCCTGAAGTTAGATGTGTGGATATAAGATACAAAGAGCCAAATTCTGTTCTATACTATTGTTTTTAGCTTTAGCCAAGTATTATAAGTATTCTGAATTTTATCTGGGCTCTAATGCTGTCTGAAATAATTTCAAAACAAGTAGAAAGGGATCTACTCTGTGGGAAAAAAAAAGGGAAATAGGCACAATCAGATGATTAGAGTTGATCCTTTGGACACATCTAACTCTTACTTAAATTAATATCAGTCTTTCACTAATTTTATTGGAACTGTACATAGCATGGAATGCTGAGTTCTCATACAGCAGCAATATGGAAAACACCAACCTGAGGTTTTTGAACTCTTGCTTTAAAATACATTTAAAAATTAAATCTAGGTATGCTGACTCAGAAATTAATACAGATGTCTTGAATTTCTTCCCTTCAGCTTCAGATAGTATTAACTTGCAAATTCATGGTTTTTTCACTGAACTGATTTCAATGAAATAGATTTCAGTAGAATTGGTTTGAAGGTCCATATCGAGCTTAAGAATTTTTTTTGCAATTCAGAGGTCAAGGGCAGTATTTTTCACAAAATGAAAAGCTGTGCTCTAACTAGGTAATATGCTTAACATAAACATTTCTTATGATGAAAGATCCTTAAAAACCTAGATGTTCAGTGAAGTTCTTGAGGTTCACTGGAGCATAAATTTGTCTTCTAAAATGACGCTACTTTATATGCTTTTAAGTTTCCTTAATGACTTAAAGTGGTTAAGCTGTAGCTCGGGTTTGATCACATGTAAAGATAAAGAACATAGGAATGCACATATACTAATATTTACATTTTTATGTGCAAAGTTCAGACATTTGCAACTTGGTAAGAATGTTAACATTTACCCCAGTTTTAGGTAAGAACACTGTGATCAAATTGGAGTTAATGAGATCAGATATTGGTCAATCGTATTTGGCCTTCACTGTTGACAAGATTAAAATAGAGTTTTATTTATATTATCTACAGCTAAGCCAGTTAGCTAAATATGAATTGAGTTGGCATTTACTGATATTTTGAGATAGCTGAAGCATAATCTAATAGTAGCCAAATGCTAAAAATATCTAGCAGTTTGTGGTCATGTTAAAGCAAACGTACATATAACTGCCTGGAAGGTATATCATACAAATTATGTCTTGTATGTTTTAAGCAGAGCTTTTGGTTTCTGGTATTAGCACTGAAATGATACTGACAAGTGCTGCTTTCCTTCCAGAATTACTTAATATGTCTCTTCTTAACTGGTTACAGTATATATGAATCACATACTTTGGTCCTTAACTTCTGGAGTTCAGGCCATCATCTGTTATATTATCCTTCCTGTTAGAGTGTATTTGGCAAAGAAAATGAGCACTGCAAGTAAGAAAGTGATCCATTTTCTTTTTCCACTACTCTGACCTCTACTTCAGTTGTATCATTCTCATTCTGTCAGGTGAGATCATTATTACATGTCTTGTCCTGGACAGTTATTCTCATTTGGGGTGTGTGGGTTTTGAAGCAATCAATCAGAGGTCAGATTTGGTCAGGGTGGGACCCTTTCCAAATTACTCCTGGAAAAGGTGGGTCCAGTTCCTGAGGCAACATTCTGTGAGTGGAAAAAATTATTTGGTGAAAAGCTGTAACATTTCACGGATCTTTTATAAGGCAGTGCTATGTAAGAAAGCCTGAGAACAGACAGACTAAAAAGTAGAAACTGAACATATGATTCCACTATGGAGACTGTGTTAAATTATTCTTCACCAAATGGGACTAAATCACTATCCTCAGTCCATTGTTGTGGAAGTTTGACATCAGACCCAGTTCTGGGTCTGCCTTTTGCTCCTGGAAATCCATGTTGATCAATAGCTCAAATCTTAGTTAAAGTAAATATAAAATAAATGGAAGCCAAATTAAAGCAATTTATCTTGCTTTGTCTTTATTACTTCCAGGACATAACTTGGTGTCCTTAAGCATCAAACACCAATACAGATAATAAATGGGAGATACATAAGTTTAGACCAAGTGCAGAACTATAAATTATGGAGGACACACTTGCTGTGTGAAAGAATTTTAAAGGTTTAAGTTTTCTAAACCAGGAGAATTACTGAAATAGTAACTTAAGTGATTGCACTTTCACTGGAGACTACTAGTTACTTGTAATTGTGTTGCATATACACTTTAGACGTTGACCTCATGTCTCAGACATTCAGCATACCAAAAGCTTGGTTGCTTAGCAGTGAATGCTAAGTGACATATTAAGTTCAACCAAATGTCAGTCATTGCAATGATGTCGTGTTGTCCAAAACCCATTAATTACTTTGAAAATTCCCACAGTAACTGAAAATCTCAGATTATATGCCTGAATTAATGGGAGCCCTGTAATTGAGTGATGGATCCCATGCTGTTATTTTATACCCTATGTGCTTTACATATACATTTTGATAGGAAAATGAAGGTAGCAAATACTGGTCTTAGAAACTTAGCCAGTATTAATATTCTTAAGAACAATTCCACTAATAATAAGAAATGTGAAAGGCCATATTCCCTACAGTACATCTTAGAAACTAGTATCCTCTGTGAGTGATATGCAAAAATTTTGGTGAAATTACATGGCTAAGATTTGGAGAGTATGTGCCAAATCCTCTCATTCCCGTTTTGGCAATGTTCGAGATTCCAAGGGATAGAAAAGGAGGTTAAGCTATTTTTTTTAATATTACCTTCTAATTGAAGTAGCACTTTACTTTTTTTCTCTTCAGTCAAGAATGTAAAAAGAAAGAAAGTTTTTAAGTCTGTTTGTGCACTGAGTTACCAGGCTGTAGTTAAATTCCAGAATAGTGCATCCAAATGCTTAGGGCTTCATGCATGTGTCAGCCAAGCACTGGGAGGTGAGATCTTTCATAATGACAAGCAATTACAGGATTCAAGACCCTGGTACTCTCAGGTGCTGTTTGCTCATTCTAGAACCCTCTTTAGACCTCCTGAGAGAGATGGGACAGAACCCTATCTGGTGATATCAACAGCCAGTCTCCCCTTCTACGTTTGCTTGCAAGTCATCAGCAGTTAGTTTGTTTTCATAGAATCATAGAATGGTTTGAAGGTTGAAAGGGACCTTAAATATCATCTAGTTCCAACTAGGACACCTTTCACCAGACCAGGTGAGAGAAAGAGAAAGAAAGAGAGAGAAAAGAGAAGAGAAGAGAAGAGAAGAGAAGAGAAGAGAAGAGAAGAGAAGAGAAGAGAAGAGAAGAGAAGAGAAGAGAAGAGAAGAGAAGAAAAAGATTAAATTATTTTCAGACTTTTATGATTAATGATCAGGCCAACTTTCTGCTGGTAAGAAAAAATTATGAAAATGTCTGGTCTGTCAATCAAATTACACTGCAGAAAGACATGTCTGAAGCTGCTGGAAAGGAAAGCATGATTCACAAGGTTGTGAAATTAAACATATCTACACTTTCTCTTTAATAGAGAGATGCATACTCATGAAAAGAATTTTCTTGTTTTGCAACTGTACATACTGGCAGCAAAAGATGCCTTGATGCTTCCTTAGTTATGTTTCTAATTTGCCATTGTTTCAGTCTGTTATTCTTCACATGTGTACAGGACATGTTCAAACAGAAGTCCCAGAAACTGGCTGATTTGTGGTGCAGTTGATAGGCTTTGGAAGCCAATTTTTAGGTACTTTATTTCTTGTGATGCCCCTCAGGAGAATGATAGGACCAAATGAAGAAGCAATATGGAATATTTCTTTCTTTATTCCTTCAACTCGTATCTTCCAAAAAATTACAAACTCAGTGAAGTTTCTGAGGCAGAGTAAAACCCGAATTCAGTTTATCAAAGTTGAACAAAGTCTTTTGGAATCAGTGGAGTGATTTTGGCTTTATTCCAGCCAAGGACTGGACAGCAGGATCTATTTCGGGGATGAGGAATGCCCCAAAATGCTGAATGTAGAAGTTAAAGCCACTAGGGCATATTGTTATCCATTTCACACTGTGGAATGGACTGTGTAAATTACCTTCCTAGACTAAGGAACCAAAAGGCTTGGAGAAACCTGGCTGTCCAAGCCATCTTCTGCTTTTAGCAAGCTCATTTATTTGCAGCATTTTGCTAATGTTGCATTTAAACTGACTGAGAACCAAAGCCATTGTGACTTGCCCCTCCCCAAAGGGATATTGCCTTTCCTAGAGCGCCAACTCTGGAAATGCAGTAGAAGAATGCAATATCCTTGAAATTGCAGTTTTCTGGCAGGAAAATCAGATTTCACTCCTGAATCCAAAAGTATCTCTTGTTATTAATAACAAACATGTATGTAGCACTGTATTTGCATTGCACTTCACTGAAAGGAACAAGGTTCTAATTCTCTTTAATTTGCAAGCAAGACAGGATAATGCTATTATTCCAATAGGGAACTAAAGCACAAGAAGCTGATTAGTTGACACAAAAACATATATGGCAGATGAGGGACTTAAGCTGACACATTCTGGCAACCACACTGTTGTCCTGACTGATGTATTTCTCTTGAAATCGGGCAAAAGAAGGCAACAGGGAAAGAAACAACTTTTACATTAAATTATTTGTCTTGTTGGGAATCCTGCAAGCAAAGCCTATGAATTCTTTGCTCATTTTTAGAACCTCAGGAAACACCTGCCTTCAGAAGAAAATCCTGTAAGCCCACAGCTCTCAGGTGGAATATATCCGATTGTCAGGTTTCTCGGTCATAAGGTGGGTAGGAGAATGTATAGGAGTATGTAGAAAGATCCTGTTATCACTGATCACTGAAAATGGAGGAAGTATTGCTTAAGGCATATTTCAGAATATTTTAGATGCTTCTTGGTGTTTGTTGTTCAAGCTCAGTGAATATTTTTTCCATATCTTGGAAAATAAGTTTTGAAGTTAATTTTCCTGAGAACTGGCACGTTCTACACAACCACTTAACTGTTCAAAGTTACAGAACTTACTACCTAGTTGCTGCTAGGAGTCACTCTTTCTAAATTTTCAGAGTCAAAGCAAAAATTAAAAAATCAAATAAAATCTTGCCTTTCATTTCAAATCATCAAGCATACATACACTCATTTGCCTGAACCTCTCGTACGTTGACGTCAGTAACCTAGTGGAAATGCAGTAACATGTTGGCAGCAACTGGGTGCATCAAAGCACAATTTCTGAAGTCCAAGTCTGTGGTGTTGCAATAAAAAACACATGTAACATTCACAAGTAATTAACTAAACAATATTTTGGAAATACTAACTTCTCTGTGTACAGGGAAGCCAGACTGTTGTAAACTTACACAGGAGAAATTAAGAAAGATTGGTGTCTTTCTTGGCAAATCCCTCTTATAGGCTGATTTTG
The DNA here is from genome assembly GCA_013398125.1 of Aegotheles bennettii. Lineage (NCBI taxonomy): Eukaryota > Metazoa > Chordata > Aves > Caprimulgiformes > Aegothelidae > Aegotheles > Aegotheles bennettii. The sequence continues at coordinate 2,881,649 of VZRW01001045.1, read as the reverse complement.
AAAGGGTCACTTTGAATGTTGATAGAAGAAAAATAGACTAATGTAATGTAGAGATTCTAAACCTAATATCTTAACCTTGATTTTTTCTTTAGCACCCAGAACCATAGAACTGGATCGTCTAGACATGAGTCCTTCAAAATCTGAATGTCACAACATATATTTTTTTCCACAAAATGACCATGCTCTAACTTAACAGCAAAATTCATCTGGTCTGGAATTCTCTACACATTTTCACCTTAACTGTATTAGTAATCATTTTATGTCATTGTCTTAGGTCAAGTTTTGACTCAAGTAGCTCTTCTCGTCCTCTGTGAGGAAATTCATCCTTCATATCTTTTATAGGCATCAATCCTGGAGGAAATTCCTTTTCTCCATTTTTCTGCTGGCCTTTTCTGCTGTCCTACCAGCTGATGGATTATGCCTTCCACCAGCCAGTCTTTTCTTTGCAGTCGTTTGCACTTAGAAAATTAGCTCAATAATTTATTACAGTGGAGCTGGCTATGCAGCCAGCTAGGGAGGTTTCTGTGCTCTGTATAAGCTGATGCTTCCGAAGGCAGATCTACAGAGTTGTTTGCAAACTCCTGATTACAACTGGCTATCATCCAGCTAGCTCCGAGTGTGGGCAAGGCAAGCATGTGTGCGCCTGCAAAATACCCCTTTGGGGTTTTCTAGCATTGCCCTAGTTACAGCACATTCTTGAAAATCAGCTGAGTGTCAAAAATCTGTGCTGAGGTCTCAATAGAACATTTTTCAATGGCAGTAGGAAATACCCCAAGTAACTGAACCCATAGGAAATAGCTGACCCAAATTCTATTGAAGCTGATAGACCACCTTTGACTACACTGGGCTTTGGAAATAGGCCTGAATAGTCTTCAACAGTTGTAATGCAGAGCCAGAGCTGACCACAAAAGAGTACTGCATGGTCTCATATTCCCCACCATTTTGTTTTCCCTTCAAGTCAAAAAAGACACCAAACCAGAGTCTGCTGGTTTTTCTGTGTGGATGCTCCCAAGCCTCTAGAAAGTGCAAATCAAGTACATAAGGCTGTGTTTGGGACGACAGGAAATTTACAGAACTGTAGTTAACACTGACTTTTTTTCCTCCCTGATGTGGATTTCTTAGAGCCAAGATACAACCAGTCATCCTTGTTCTCTTTCTCTGGATTATGCTTGATCCTGAATTCACACAACGCATTTCTGTTGGCTTACAATTGTGAAGGCCTGATGCGTCATTAATTGCCATGGGGCACTTAAAATCTGTTTCTGCTTCCAGCCACTACTGTTTTGGTTATGGTTTAGTTTATAATTGCTTTCATATGTGCATCATAAACATACATTCTCTTAGATAGTGTTATTTTAAAAAGCTAAATTAATTTGAAAGGAAGTTTCTTTCCCCAAAATGAGCATATATTTTGGATGACACATAGTCATACTACATAGGAGAATAATGCAATACTAGATTACCACCTTAAATTAAACTCAAATAAAAGTCAGTGGAATTCCCTAATCTAATAAATGCCAGATATTCTGGATTTCTTGAGCCAGAGTACTTGCAAAGTCCCTAACTAGTGACTAATTAGAAGAAAAATGTTGATAAATTTCACAGAATGAAGACAACAGAAAGAAGGCAGATTTGGGTAAAAAATAGTATGAAATGAACCTTAAAAGATAGAACATCTCCTTAGTGAACTTCTTACATGTAGCTTACATTATGCACTGCAATTTTAAAGTGATCAGGTATTTATGTCAGAAAGAGCCAAGGGATGGTTAGTTAAATGAAACTAATGGTAGGAGTATACATTTTTTAATGCAAATGGTCTTGTTGCTGAATAAGAAGCATTCCATTTCATGTTTAAAAATTAACCTTGCATATGGTTTCATCCAGATTTTTAAACTGATTGGCTCTATATCAGTTTCCAGGCAGTATCGTGACATTGAGCTTTGTGCAGTTCCAGCTAAATATAGGAAGAAAAGCAGAGACTACCTTGTTGTACAAGCTGTATGTAAATAATAAACCAAGGTTAGGAAAAAACCTGCTCCTGCTGAAGAAAGTGGAAGTGTATAAGTTGCAAATTCAATGTAATCAAAAGAGATACAGACTTTACTGAGATCTACTTTGGTTGAAGAAACCACACATTAGCCCATTTGACTTGTTAAATATGGACAAAATTTAAGTAAAATAGTAAGTAGAAACAGAGAAGCAGTCTTCACCATCTATATATAAAAAATTTACTAGAATTGCCACACATTTTGCTCTCCACAAGCAATAACAGATATTTTGTCTTGAGTTCTGTATCATAAGTTAAAAGATCAAGATAGAAATTATTGAATGTATAGTTTATTCCATTTATTAGTATCTGAATGAGTCTGTGTAAAACATGAAATAGAAACACATTTTTTACAGCTATTAAGTATTTTTGAAGTGTCTTTTTTTTGATAACTGTTTCAAGTGAACTTAAAATATCAAAAGCAAAAATGGTTAAAATTAACTAGTTTTAAAGTTTCTTAGAGAAAAAATGTCATTGGTGAGTTTCGCCCCAACATTTTGCTTAAGGGCTCAGTGAATGCCAGGAAACCATTCTACAGGCCAACCCTGTGTTTGTGCTCCATAACAAACATGATTACTGGAGCACTCCAAGTCCTGGAGCACTTGCAAGTCCACTGGGAGCACTGTGTGCAATTGAAATGATTCGCTAATGCTTGTAAATGGATGTCTGGTGTGAGAAGATTATCAGGTACACCAGAGCAGAGCTGAGAGCCCGTGGGAACTGTTTGGATTCCAGGGGATGATGAGGGCTTTGATCACAACACCAAGAGGTGCTGACCACCCAGTGACTTCACTGGGAGGGGCAGAAATTCAGTGCATTTAATGATCATGTTCTTGGTTATATATCATGTTTTACACAATACAGTCAACTTACCCATCTGAGGCTGGAATATGTCCCCTTTTCCCTCAGAGATTCCCTATCTTAACTGTTCACTCATCAGGTTCTGTAATGATTCAAGCCAAACAATGTATCAAGTTCCAAATGTATAGAAAATGCACATTTCCTCCACAATTGTATCTAACATACAAGAAAATAGGAAAATAGGGAGCATAGGGACAAGTTAAGCAAAAGCAATAGAAGTAATGATGGAATCCCCCAATATACTCTATCCTCTGAGCAGTTTGGACTGTGTCTGCTCTTACTAGTCGCAAATTGTTTGTAGACATTACCAAACTCAAGTGTGCAGGTACTTTTTCACTTAGAGTGTAGGTTAGCTTTTAGTTAAGCTTCTGCTGTTTCAATTTTGGATTATATGCTTTAAAGTGTATTTTATCATAGGACTGAACATGAGCCAATTTTATCTTGGCATTTACTGGAATGCTGGGGGGTTTTTTGAAAATTGAGGTTTCCTGAAATGTGGTTTATTTTGCAAATTTAAAAAGTGTAGAAAGCCATATTCTTGATCTTCTTTTTAAGAACCAGATCTTATCAAAATTGTGTTTTTCTACCATAAATTCCCACATGTATAGAAAAATACCTTATTTCATTAAAATATTTCTACTAAGCATGTTTTAAATATATTTTAATATAGACATTTACATTCTTGCACATTCATTTTGTTTTTCTAATAGATCTTGTCAGACAGAAGAAATCTATAAATACCATGTATGATACAAGCTGTATTTAGCTTCTGAATAGCTCTGACTCAGCACAGATGGTATAAAGCCAATGGCTGTTGAAAATGGGTTGGCTCTGTTTGATTGACCAATATGGTAGTATATGCCAAAATAAGCACAAACTCTACCAGCACTACTGAATAGTCTTCTGATTGTATTCGTCTCAGAAGTAACGAAACACTCTGCAGATTTGTGTTAAGAATTATTTGGGTTGACATCTGCTTCTTCAAAAAGGAAAACTTCCATGTTCATCTTTTGGTGTGCAGTTGGATTTTTTGGTGTGTCTTTTTAATATCACTTTATACGTAACGAGCTTCATATATAATTCAGGAGAAAAGGTGCCTCCTCAGATATTTAAATTGCAAATACTCTAAAACTTGTGTCAATACAGGAAAAAAAATGTGATGGTGTTCTGACATGCTCACCAACTCTATCATTTACTTCTACAAATGTAGGCTAAACATGTCTTTCCCTGTTCTGGAAGTGGAGGGGGTGACCCCTCTTTTTATCAAGCCAAGTTTCCACATTTGTAGGGTGAATGAAAAGATCCAATGGTCATCTCTTGGTCTGTGGCCACGGGGAGGGTAGCTGATGCACCAGTATTTGATGTGCTTGATGTTATTTAATTTTCTCCCTAGCACACAGTTGCATCCATTGTGTTTTATTCATCATTCTGAAATAGCTGTTTGCAAAATTAGAACATCCTTGGTCAGAGCCATGAATAATGCCAACCCTCACTTCTTGATTCCTTGCTTTCTCCAGGTTAGAAGTAATTTATCTCCATCATGCACGTTCTTTCATATATTAAGGAAATCTGGTAACAATTTTGTGTGCATATCCTTCTCTGCCTTTTAGAGAAGTTGTAAAAGTCCAAAATAAAAGTTCCTCAGCCCCTGCATTGTAAATGGGCAGGTGGAGTGACAGCACAGGGTAGAAATGGAATCCGTCTAAGATGGACAGCAGTGTTGGCCTTTACCACATTTTTCCAAAGCTTTCTAAGTGCAAGATGTTCAAAAGGTGGATTCATTTGCTGGAGATCTGTGGTCCTAAGGTAGACCATTACTAGCCTGTTACTGTAACAGTTTTATATGCTCAGCCAGACTGCTGGTAGCTTCTAATTCCTTGAGTTGTCAGTAAATCCACTGCATAATATTCCTATGAATCTGCTCTGTGCTTCTGAATCCCATATCTTTGTACTGCCTCAGTTCAGTTCTTCTCAGATAAAAACAGAAGAGAGAATTGTTTAGAGAGTTTCTACTAAGGGCAAGATACAGATTTCACACCCACCGCTGGAGTCTTAAGGCAGCTGCACTTCTGTGGGGAGAAGGTTATTTAAACAGAACAGTTAGAGACAATCAATCCTAGTGACTTGGTGACTGCATGAGGTTAATTTGCTTTGAGATGTTCATTCCAGAGCCAGGGCCAATTGAGATCCATACTGTTGCTCTTCCTCACTATAAGCTGATGAGTTTCTGACAAAATTATTGGATGTGTTGCTTACAATAGCAGAGGAGTTGACTCAAAGATCCATTAGGTCTGTGCCAGTCCTTTGTTTCTACAGAAAACCAAACTGTTGAGTTCAGAAATTGGCTTGATTTCTATTAAAGCAATGCTGAAAGACTCTGTGAAGCTGCAGTGTTCTCTGGGGGAGGGTGGGTGACATATGTAGGTGTTAGTGCCACACTGAAGACATTGAGAAGTCATCTCTGATTATGTATGTGAGTGTCCTGGGAATGGCTTATGCTGAAATCAGTGTGAAAGTAAAAGAGTGGAAAAAAATCTGTTGGAAATGACCACTTAGCAATTATTTATACAATACAACTATTGCAGCTGTTGTTTTCAGTGTTTAGATACCACAGGTCATGTGTTATTTGTGAAGAAGTTTCATTGCTTTTTGTCCCAAAAAAGTGTTAAAGAATGGAATTGTGTTCTGCAAGTGTGCAAAAAATTTTAGGCTGGTCTCAGGAAAGAAGGTTGTATATTACAATTACATATTTTTCATCTGCACCCCTCTTAAGACAGTTGCAGAATATGGTATTGGAAATGACAGAAATTTTAAGATTATGCAGAATTCAAAGCATACTAATTTCATTGTCGACAGGCTATTTAGTAAAAGAATGGGGAAAATATTTCCTGTAGATTTTGAGAATTTATAGTAACATACACGTTAATTCTTGTCAATCTGTGCAATTGGAATAGGTTAAAATCTATATTTCAAGTAGTTTTAAAGTTTTATAGAAGTCTGGTTTTAAGCAATTTTGTTTGACTTTCCATTAAAAATGTTCATTAATGACTAAGATGAATGCACATGCAAAACTTAGAATTTATAGTTGCCGGGAGTAGTTTCAAATATTTTGGAGAATAGGATGAGAAAACCTGTGTGGGAAAATACTGCATGGTAGCTGTTAAAGAGAAATATTCACACCTATTCCAGCTGCTGGCTGCAGGTGTTTATACATATCAAATATTATTCTGTAAGACTTTGCTCTCTATTTCCTTTGCTTTTATACTGCAATAAGATTTATTTTTTCTTAGTCCTGAATATTTTCCTTTTTTCAGCAAAATTTGAAGGGAAGGAAAAAGGAAAATCTGTAAGCGTTATTATCTCAGCACTCCCTATTCTCCTGTTTTACTGCATAGGTTTTGAGTAGCACATACACAATTTAAGAGTTTTTCAAACACTTTTGAAAGACGAGATTTCGGAAGGACTCAACATATTGTAGGAAAAATAATAATATATACAGCTGCATTAAGAAATGCCCTGATGGCTATTTAGCTACCATAGAAAAATCACAGAACCTTGTGCGTTATGTTCACTATTTGTTTGTAAAGAGATAATCTGCAATTGTGTGTATACTTACGAGTGTTGATCTACAGCTATTGCTGTGCTAGTCCCAGTTGGACTGCTCCATTAAGGCACAAATACGACGAGTGTACCATATTCAATAGGAAAAGAAGGGAAAATGTTACATTTCGAGTGAGAAATTTGCAATATATATCATGCGTATAGTGTTGCAGAATGAATTTACCCAATTGATCACGAAGATAGCAGATAGATCACTAAGGAAACAGTCCATGACAATAGGCTTTATTGTTCCTTACAAAAGTTCCCATGTATTATTTTCCATTATTTCATTGGAACAGTCCTCTAAACTTGTAAGAAAATGAAAACAGTCCAGTTGAACCAGTTGAAAAAATCAGATTCCTACCCAGTGGTATTCATAGGACAGATACTGCAACATCATCACAGCACACACACACTTTTGTATCTAAGAATGTGACAATCTCTAGGGTACCATCCCTAAATTTTTGGCCTTTAAAGAAAAAAGAGACAGTTATTTTTAAGTAGTTGAAGTGGATATAGTATTTAAACATATTAGAAGGGGACATGCACTATATACTGTAATGACTAAAGCACCTGCAATCTTAAATTTGCAGTGTAAAATTTCAACATGCAGAAATATTGCAGACTCTTAGCATCAGGAATAGGTGGTGTTCAATAATACACCCAGTCTGTTTTTCCTCTCTCTTGTTTACAAATTGCTTGGACCAACTTGTAGACAGCTCTGTTCTTTTACCTAATGTGTGATCTGTAGTAACTTTTTGTTCCCCAGTTTCCTCCTCTGTGAGAGGTGGGACAATTGATATCTACCTTTCTTTTAAGAGATCAGAAGTACCTGTGAGACACAAGAATGGTTATGGATCGATTCCTTTGAAATCATTTGACAAACGAGTCTTTGTGAACAGTTAACAGCTCAAATTGCTTTGGCTTGGCACACATGGCAGCTGGGATGTTTCTGTTCCCTGATGAGCTTGACTCCTCGAAGCAGGACTGGCATGAATGCTCCATTATTACTAGCTCAGGATACATTCAATACAAATCCCTCCACAATGTTAACTCAGAAGTCAGGCTTTGGGCAAACATGACCCTCTGTAGAATTATTTTAAATAGTCACAAACTAATAACAATTGAAGTCATCGTATACACCTTTCAGAACTGCAGAGACTTTTTTGCTGTATTCCCCAAGCACTAATCAGCACATTTTTGCATCTTAACCTGCATATTGCAAATAAAAACCACAAAGATCTAACACTTTAAATAACACACTGCCATCCAGCTTAAGTGTTTTTTATCCTTTAGAAGTCATTTCCCTTAGCTTAAAACCATGGGAATTTGTCTTTTCTCACTTGCCAAAGCCACAGTACAGAACAACCATCAGAAAGTAATTAACACTGTCTGTCTTTCCTGATTAAATTAAACAGATGTAAGGTATATGTCTAGGGTAAAGGTTGAACTTACTAAATGAACCTCATTTAAAACAATAGAGTTGGTATCTTTCACCACATTAATTTATTAATGAAGAATTTTTCCTTGTTCAATTTTATCTTAATGCTAGAGCAAACACAGTTACCCTTTTGTCGTGATCATTCATAATTTTATATAACAAGAAGGAAGAATGGTCATAAAACTGAAATTTGAAAAAAGAATGACAGTTCAAATCAGGTATCAGTGAAATTCAATAGGTGCAAGAGTGCACATAGACACCTGCAAGCACTGCACACTTCTGTCTGTTACATCTGTTGAGAGTGCCACCTCTCAACTGGATAACAAAATCTCCCTAATGAGTAATTTTTGAGTGCATGGTAATGTGGCAACAATCTATGCCACATTTTTAGCTGTCTCCACAGGACAGAAGACAAAATGCATTAACCATGTGCCAAGTCTCTGCTGTATCTCCAGTTAATCAGCATGCACATCAGCACACCTAACTGCTTATCTACATATCAGTCACTGACACTCTCTTGCAAATAAAGCACCTGAGCAGGTCAGTAAGAGTTACTCAGTTCCACTCAAACAATTAAACACACTTTTTATCGTATACTGTGTTGGAAAGATGAACATAACAGCTGGGAAACTTCACAGCACTAAAGACTGCAGTGTCTTTATTGTCATATGTTTTAGGTGTAATTTGACATTTCGGCATAGGTATCGTTATTATAACATGGTAGCTGCTATGAGCTATAGTTCATCTCAGCTTTTGAGTATGCCAAGCCTGCTTCTGCATGTGATAAATGGTGTAAAGGGTTTTCCAGAAATGCTTTGCTTCAAGGTTATAGTTTTTGCTAAGTGACACAAGTTGGCTGTTAACTGCAAGGAGATTGCCAGAGGATCACAAGATAAAGGAGGAAATCATATCAGTAAACTACTCTCACTTTTCCTACAGGACACTGATAATGACTTTATGGTTACAATTGTGATGTGTGTCCTGTGCAGGAGTATGGATCTGTGTTGCAGACAAGTAGAAAACCACTTATGCAGAATGTTTGGACTTTCACAGTATCACCAGCAGTGTTCCCCACCAGCAACAACTATTTCCCAGTCTTACTGTACTAGCTTGTGGGGTGTGCAGGGTGTGCCGGAGAAGGCTTGTGGCCAAAGTCCTGGCTGCACTCCAGCAGTTCCTGTCTCCAGCAGCTTTCTAACCACATTTGCTTGCCAACAAATTTCTTATGCCATTACATGAAGAAGGAGGGAAGGGAAGGCTGTGCTGCAGGCCATTAGAAGCAGGTGTGGCCCTAGAGTCTAACAGGCATAATTTAGAGCATCTCACAGTTTCTTCTGAACAGTTCTGAGAACCCCTTGGGGACCTCACCTAAGGGAAAACGATAGTGGCTTACTGTAGTTTTGCCCATTTATCTTCTGCTTAGGTGTACCAAATGGAGCTTTTGTATCTGAGTGGCTGACTCTCTTCTTAGGCATTTATGAGACATGGTACACTTTGGACACATCCAACGAAGCTGTTTATCTCCATTGAAATTTTTTAGAAAACAGCAGGAAAACAGGTAGAGAACTTGTTTATCTAATTTGTTCCCTAATGTATCTGGGAGGAAAGATTATGCTTAAAATCTTTAATAAATGAAAATATTTTGAAAATCAGATCCTTTTATGATTATGATCAATATATTTCAGTGTTATGTCTATACAATCAAACCCACCAGAAATTGGCCAGAAGAAGCCATCACAAGAAGTTACTTAGAATTTTTCAAGGTTTTTGTCAATGTCACATATTCTGTACACTTACTTGAGAAGTTGATAAACCCCCAAGTTTTTTGTTAAGCATTCTTTTGGTTTTGTATCCTACGTTAGCATGATCCAATTGTCTGTGGTAAATGGCAATACTTGTTCTTAATCTTGAGAGACATGTATTTCGAATTAAAGGAACAGAATTCCATTATCTGTGCCTTGGTGAGACATGAAACACAATCCAAATCGTCTTATTCAATTAACCTGGCTTACTTTAAAACAATAAAGTCTATTGTCTTCAGTCAGTTGTTCTGTGGAAAAAACAGTTACTTAATGTAAGGTTAATATTTATCTGAAAGCTGTTAAGTGGCTATCCTTATATTCAGGACAACAAACTGTAGATGAAGAGTCTTCAGATAAGCCGTACAGTGCAGTTTATGTCTTTTAGATTCTGCTATCATAATGCTGCTAACAGGACTAAGAAATGTAGCTCCTCCAGATTACTCAGAATGACTAGCAATACAGTAGGGAGACAACACATTTAAATGCTCTCAGCCTTCTTCCCACAGCATTAATAGATAATTCTCTGAGCAGAATTCACATTATAGTTACTTTGCTGTATTACAGTTTCATACTTACATTTTATCTCAGACACAGCTCAACACCTTTTCTGAGTCCTCTCAGCTGTCTAAATTAAAATATTTTGGGCCTCACTTTTCCTGATTTGCCCTCAGATAAACCAGTATTGTGATGTCAACATGAGCTGCTGGTACCTTTCTGTAGCTGTATTGAAATCTCCCTCCTTGCTGTTAATGGTCTATATACCATTGTAAGACACTGTGTGCACATTTTTTTGGCTCTGTGACTTCTAGGATCTATGTTTGGATTGGACCATATGTTTATTTTACCAATTAATCATTTTCAGATTCTGTCAAAGAGCCTCTAACACACGAGACAGTTACTGGCAACCAACAAATACCAAACCTCCCTGGCATCTGAATTTCAGAACTCATTCCTCTTGGAGCTCAGTAAGCAGCACAGGACACATTTCCCCTTCTTTAACTAGCTGCAAGTGAAGGCCTGGAAAGATGTCTTGATTCTGATAAAAGCAAGATATGGGGGGTGGCATGGGGAGTGGCAAAGGGACTAAAGGGAATCATAATGACTATTTCTGGTAGAAATAACTTTAGCAATAGAAGGAGAATGAAAGGATCCTAAATGGCAGAAGCTGTATTGTAGAGGATGGAGAGCAGAAGGGACATGCATGAATGGCCTGTGTGAGTGTCAGAACACAAACTTATTTTAAAAAGTCCAGATATATATTCCATGGAGAGGAGTACTAAACTTTAATGCTTTCCTTTTATGTCTGAATGAACATTTTTACTAAAAAGAAAAAAAAATTGCTAGAATTCAGGTACTTTGTGGAAGCAGGAAAATTGTGGGATGATGGTGTCTTGGAGTCCCAGGGACACTGAGAACTACAGAGGATAGTTTTTGAGAGAAAGCCTCGTTATTTAGCTGAAGTCTTTTGTTTCAATTTTTTCTTGGAGCCCTCAATAGTTGAACATATTCACCCAGGAGTAATAGAAGACAAGGGAGCCTGGACTTCATTGTACAAACAAAACAGCCTTACATGGACATGCCATTTTGCAAGGCACTTAGTTCTGGGGTATGCTTTGCTGTCACACTGGAAAATGGATTAAACATTGGCTTTAAGGCCTTTAAGCTTTAAGGAATCTATTCTTATACATTATATTTACATGTAGTTTGCAGGTAGGTTTGACGATGGTGAGCCAAATCCATATGTTGCTCTTCCACCATGTCTGTGGTGTATCCCTGGATCTTCTAGTTAAGAAACTTGTAGCTTAGTTTAGTGCTCGTTTAAATAACACACTCATGCAACTAACACTAAATTAAACCCTAAGTTTGGAGGTAAAGCAATTATTGAGGTACCACCCCTGGGACTCTGCAGCTTCTGGATTATTTCAAGACATAGGTTAGAAGGAGGCAAATGCAGTTCACCACTGACAATGTAAGATGGCTCTTGGGAGCATGCAGTAAATGGAAACATATCCAGATGTTAGACTCCCAGATGTGTGAGTCATTGTGGAATAATCATCCAATCAATCAATTTGTGTAAAAGCAGGAATGAAAAGGCAAACAATATATAAATGTGACCTGGAAATTGAAGTTCAGTGGGCTGTAAGACACAAAGATGGTCCTGCAAGTGTACAGGACACTGGCTGTGTCATGTCTGGGCAGCTCTATGTAAGAAAGTCAGTGTTACTAGAGGGGGAAAGGAATGCAAAATTTCTCTTCTCACTTGTGTGTTGATGTGTAACAACAGTAAACAGAAATGAGATGTGCAACACATGAATAACCTTCTGTCCAACTTGCTGAAAATCAGATCCTTTCTTTGTTTACAAACTGCCACAGAATCACCATAGATTAATGACATTTAGAAATCACCAATTCCACTGTGTAATTTTATAATTGATTTTTTTGTTTGTTTTCTTAACCCGTTGCAGTCATATTCAGTATGATAGAAATACAAACACTTGCAGTTTAAAGGATTTCTAAACAAAAATGAATGCGGGGAATACATCATGGTATTTCCCTTGACCTAACATTTACACAGAAGGTTTTTAATTTTGACATGACTAGACAGACACCAAATGCCAAATGGTTTTAACTAACATCAATACACAATTAACAGTCTTTGTAATTAATCAGGGCAGAAAATTGCAGACAAGGGCCTAACACAGCCTTCCCTCAGTCTTGATGTCCACTCTGCAAAAGTATAAACTTTTTTCCTGCTCTTTGGACAATTTTCAAAATGGCTCCTGCACAATTCCGAGATGACAATTACTGGTGTTGCCATTCATCCAAGAGCTGTCAGTCTTTGAAACCCTGTCGTTACTTATGTTCAAAGGCAGGAAATACTAATGAGTTTTGATCTCACCAGTCTTCATGAGACTACTTGCATATGATTCTCCTCACAAGATAAACTCACATTTTGTGTTTGTTTTGTGAAATATAAGCTCAGATGTAAAACATGAGAAAACAGTAGTTGAGATATGATAGCCTTAAATGGTCCTAATGCTGTGGTAAAGGAACTCCAATAAAATGCTCAGCCCAGCCATATCGTTGCAGCCTATTTCTGGATTTATGTGATTTTAGGTCTTTAACATGCTGTTTCAAGACCATGGAATAGAAATATGCATTTTGTTTAAGAAACACTTAAGCAGTGTCCTGGTATGATTGTATTTCAGTGTAAGTATTTTATATTTCTTCTGGCGCAAATATAAAACAAAATCTACGTTTTTTTTCTTACCCCTCACAGCACTGATTAAAAGACACCAGAGCTCAGTCAGCAAAACCCAAGATGCTCACTACTTGAAAATTTGATTGAATTTTTAAAATAGGTGTTTGCAGTGAGTTACACTTTACACAGATGAACTATTTTGCTGTGCAAATTTTTTTTGAGAGAGAATTGTAGAAGGTTTTTGGAGTTCAAGTTTTTTACTGTTTTTCCACTGATGTTTCTTATGGTCTTTCAGAATGACTCACTTATCACTCACCAGTGTGATTTAGCATTTAACATTCTGACTGCTAATGTTTCCTAGTCCAATCAAAAAGGTCATAGAACAATACATTACTAAAAAGTCCAGTGTAATTAAGTTACTTGCAATGTAAATTTTAGCTACTTGAGTTGCAATTAAATGTACTTAGATTGTTCTTTGTGTGGTAGTCATTACACATTTCTGAATTTCATCTTCTAAAATGTGGATTTAGTGTGTTCTTAGTTTAATAGCTGAAGGATTTTCCATGTGGCTGGTCCTATTGCAGAGATTTGGCTTTAAGCTGGGATCAGAAGAAAAAACATAATCATGTATAAGAATTAATTACAGCTTTAGTGGATAATCTAACTTTAAAAGATACAGGCAAATCTGTACTCATCAAATAGTGATTTTTTTCAAGCTTCTTTGTTGATTGTCTTTGTTGTGGGAAAGTATGAGAGACATTTCAGGAATGACAACCTGATTGCAAAGATAAGTACCAGAAAAGATTTGATCATGTCATTGATATTGATGGGAAAATATAACTTAGTTTTTCATGGGGATTGACTTGATGGGCAAGCTAAAGTGCATGTGTAAGGATTAGGCTTGTCAAGGAGAAACACTAAGTCTGGTCATTACAGTTAGCCCCTGTACGGTACAAAGAAACAAGTGAACATTTGTAAATCTTTGGTCCTTCCTGAATGAAACTGAATTATTTCAGTCAAACTGCCATCTTAGCTGTAAAATGTCAGAGCTACCAGATAGGAGCAGTGATTAGTGACTGCAGAATGATACAAATCCATCTGTGTCTTGGGCACTAAGAAAGCATTGGGATAGTCTGTCCCAAATCATGAGACTGCCATAGAAATTATCATATTGAATAATATGATTCCTTTTTTCAAAGTTAGTGAGGAAATTAATGACTTTGGTTTATAACACTACACAGAAGGGAAAATACTCAACTCATTGGAAAAATGCACATGTAAACTGTCAGGTTTTCTTCTTTATATGAAGAACTGAAGAAAGTTGTTCTAACTGGCCACTGATCTGAGAGGTGAAGCAGAGACTGTATAACCCATGCTGAAATGTTTCAGTGCTTTTAAACTGTCTTTGAGATAGCCCGACTGTGGGCTTCACTGAGGGCTGGAGAGACTCTCACTCCGAAAAAGCTTCCCCAGTACTCCAACCTCCATTTCCTAATATTTCCTTCTGTCTATCCAGTCAGTGCTGCCAGTTGGTGCCCAGGTTCTGAAATAATCACTTTTAGCTTTTTCCTTCTGGAAGGGAGTCAAATGATGGCTTTATGCTTAGTTGTCATAGGGTCTGCAGTAAGGGAGTCTTCATCTCTCAGGTCTCAGGGCCCCAGTGGGCTCTTTATTCCCCTATGCAACTCAAAAGAAGAATGAGGGAAAGAATCTGAACCTTCAGCTGTCTCTTAACATTCAGATTTATGAGCCGTGTCACACCAAGGTGAAGCCTCCTTTTGTTTACACCATGCTCTCAATGTAATTCTTTCTGCTTAATCAATTGCAGAGTCATATTTCTGTGTTTCGCATGGTATGTTATTACTGATTTAATTATGGCTCACAACATGTTAATTATTTATGCTGTTAATATGACCTCAGTGGAAAGGGTATTCTGTACTGCTTGGTGTGTGTCATAAAAGCTGTAGTGCCCAGTGCATGCTCCATTTGTTACCAGTAATTATTCAGTAATGACAGAACAATAGTGGTGGCTTAATGCTCAAAACACAGAAGTATTTTTAATCTTTTCCAATATAATAAAACTTTGGGATATAGAGTTCCTCAGTTCCATGCAAAGATAGGTCCTTAAAACTGACCAGAACTTCCAGAGCCCATGGGTATGCAGAAGTTTCAAAAACAAAGCTTGAGAAAAGGAGCCTCAGCTTTCTTCTTGGGCCTGTTATGTATCTCCTTCTTCAGCCAGAACTCTAATTCAAGTCTAATTTGTGAGATACATATTTGAATTATTTCCCTAATAGAGACAAGGAAGTCAACACAATACTAGTGGTTTCTGTTGCACACGTAACCCATTTCTAAGCCAAGTACAAAACCAGAGTCTTGGTTGAGCAGGCTGTTTGGTATAGGTGTGCCTGACTTTAATCACAGGAGAGTGCCTGTTCACCAGTCAACTGCAGGGGGTCACAAACTAGTCCAGAGGATCTTACTGCCTCTGTGCTCCTGCAAGTGCATTTGTACTCGTGATTACAAAGAGTAATGTCTAAAGATCAAAGTAGAAGGGTAATTTTCAACCTTGTAGTGCCCTACAGTGGAGTCAATTACATGAATAATTCAATATATCACAGACACGCATTGTAAAACCCAGGCAGAGGAAGTACCTTTGTGATAACAGCCCTGCATCAACGTGTCTTTTTGCCCAAAGTGCATTGGGACTGAGAGCTTTTGCTTTGTTATTTTAAATCAGTGTTCTTTTTGAAGTTTTCAAACAGTTTTATCCTACAGATTACAGGAACAATGGTACCTGTGTTGCATTCTATTACAGCAGCACTTTGAAGGGGTAAGCAAACAGCTGAGGAGTTATGTTCTAAGAAGCCATCAGAAGCAGACTGAATTTGGCAGTCAGTGGCCAACTCATCTTCTCCAAGGTTTCCTCGTGCTCCTTTGCCTTCCCTGGAAACCTAAGAGATCAATGGTTTCTGCTCACGATCCTGGAGATCCTTTCAGATTCACAAGTGACCTAGAAAAGGCAAGAGGGAATCTCTGCTAACCCCATAACTGTGAAAACAGATAAGAACCTTAGAACACCTATCCTACCTGTGTAAGATAAATAAGGAGATCATATTAAATTTACTCAGTCCCTCCTCTACACTCCTCTACCTTCATTTTAATCCTCATTACTGGTGTCTATATTAGGAATCTTGAACCAAAGCAATCTAGTGCTATGGCACAAGAAACAAAATGCAAAATCATGAAGTTGTTCCTTTCTCTGCCTTATCCTGACTTTTGAGATCTTGGCATGCTATTGACAGGCAGAAAGAATATGTAGTCATATGTACCTTGTCTCCGAGAACAGGCAAATGAGCATGCTCTTCAGTTAAAGAAAAGGCTGGCCCAGGAAATTGCTTAATAATAATAAAAAACTCTCACAAGCAAGGAAACAATTTTTTCTCCATAAGGATAAATTAATTTAAAACATGTTGTAGGGTGTGTCTCACATGCTCTAATGGATATGTCAGACACATGACATTATTTAAGTGTATTACACAGTGCAAGGCATCATCTTTAAATCAAAGTGTTGGATGGCCCATGTTTTTGCTTGACACGTAGCAGATGCCATTTGCTTACATAAATCTTCAGATGAGATTATTAAGCTACAAGAATAGGCACATTGCTGAACACAGAATATTAGAGTGTGCTTTGCAAGAAAGCTGTTCATTACCAGCAGAAAAAGAGCCTGAACTGTATCAATTCTAAAGCCAGTTGTAGGCAACTCCATCAAGCAGTGCTCTCAAAGTGTCATCCATCTCTTTAAAGGAAGCTGAGGTAGGTGATCACATTTACTTGAAGCGCTGGTTTATCTTCCTGGTCAAACTAAAGGAGCAGAAGTGAAGACTTTCCCTTTCATCCTTCCTACCAGCTGGATCTTTATAAAGCTATCCACAGACTTTGAACATAATCTTCTTGTTCTCTTGACATGTGCAAGAAAACTCCAGTCACTGATTATCAGGAGCCAAATCTTCCAGTGTAAGAACAGGAACAATATACAGGATAAACCTTTCAAACAGGAGCTATGTGAACATGGAAGGAACAGAGCATCAACAGCATACAGCATGCTAGATCTCATGCTGCAGTGGACTGAAGGGAAATTAAAGCTCTGAGCAGTAGCCATTCCTAAGGAAGCCAAGGAGATAGCAGTATTTTAGCAGGGTAATAAAATTTTGCTCTAGAAAAACATAAAGTGACTGATTTGTGATTCTAACAGCATCAAGATGATACTAGATTGGTAAACAAGTGAAGCATAGCTGTGACTAAAGACGAGGAGTACTAGTGTTCATGGTGCTGGAGAGGTTGGTCAAAAAGCCTTTTAAGCCTAGCTTTTGTGACAGCACCCCATAGACTTCAGCTGGGTAGTAGGAATGATACTGCAATGAAAACTCATTGCTGCTTCTTTTTGAAACTGTTTCTCCTAGAGTCATCTCCAAACAATAAAGGTTTGTTCATTAATCAACTTTCATTAATAAGGCTGATTCCTCTTTTATTGTCTCTTTCTTGCCTTTCTTCTTCTGCCTCTTTTTGTCTTTACATGCATTGCCTCAGGCATTTGCATGTTCACTAATCTCTTCAATATTCATAAGGCAGAAGTCATACATAATCTATGGTGAAGTACATACCCATTCATATTTTTTCAAGGTGAAGTACAAATCTTTTCTGAGATGGTGAAGAATCTTTATCCTGTACTAATAATACTAATAATAGCTATCACACATGGCACAGACACTCAGTTGTACTCACAATTAAGGAGTGTGCTCCCAGTCACTTTGCCAGGCATGGATTCAATGTTAATACTAAGAGGGGAAAGAATGATCACAGAGAGTCTATAGGATGCTCTGTAAGATGGAAAAGAGAGGAAGAGCAAAGATAATGAAGGAAAAAATTAAGGAAGAATAAAGAAAGAGGAAAATGTTAATAGAAAACATGAAAAGAAAGCAAGCTGTCATGTAGAATTTGTTTGTACACATTATCTTTTCAAAAGGAAGTTCTAATTATTCTTCACAAAGAGTATGAAGACAGCACTATATACTGTACACGTCATACAATAAACCTTTAAACGTCCATTTCAAGTCCTTGCTAAAACAAGCTTATCAGTCTACAAGCAAGAATGCTTTTAACATTGCAACACCCACAGCTATTTTATAGGTCTTGTGGCTTGGATCTCATTCTTGGTGGGGGTTACTCTTTATTTCTTATCCAGAGTGTTTACATCTTTGTCGTGTCGGCAATATAGACCCATCTTTATAAGACCAGCAAGAAAAAAACAGCAATAAATTTCTGCAATGTGTTTTCAGTATGTCTATAAATCTGAAATATTTAAATGTAAACAGTCCTTTTCTTTGAAAACTGTGGATTGAAACTCACAAAAGGATTGATTACAGTATTTTTATTCAAGATGATCTCAGCAAAGATGAGGCGAATATTTTTCCCTGAATGTAACCTTGAAATTAAGGGGCACTGTGAAAAAAAAAGCAAAACAACCCAGGATTTTATTAAAGGAGTTGGTGGTTTGTCACTATGGGATTGAAGCCAAAGTTGCCCTTACAGAAAGAAGTACAGTTCACTGATAAAATTACATAACCTGTGTGTTATAAAGGCACAGCAAAAAATTCAGCTGTTCAAATGGAAAAACTAAGGCACAGATAGATCTCTCTTCTATCTCTATATTCATCATCTTAAATGTAATGCTGTTCAGGCAGGTGACTACAGATTCCTCCAAGTAACCTGTAAGTAGTTTGGGAGATTCCATACAACTGGACATCTGTGCTGTATTTTTTTGATGAACTGAGATTTTAATCTCCTATTTTGATAAATAATATTTTCATAACAATGCGATCCTGAAAGGATCAAAGATTCTTTGTGTTAAGCACCTTTACAGTTCAGTACTTTCTGGAGTCAAAAATAATTTCTGCCCCACAGAGATCTTGCTGCAAGGATGGGACCTGAGACAGAGTGATAAAAAGATAGCTGGGGTTTGAAAGGCAGGAGAAAGACCCATACAAAGAAAACTACAAAGCCAGATGGATTTGAATAAATCAACAGCTTCACACTGCAACAATCTAGGGTGATCAGAGGTAGAATTACCTGGGTTGTCATTCTTTTCTTATCAACAAAGTGCTGAACCTAACAAAGGTGGAAGTGGATTAATATGGAGATTGAAGGAAACAGAAGAGATTTTGGTAATAAAAAGAATCCTTTAAAAGATTCAAGGTCAAAATGGGTGTTTTAATTTAAGAGTGGTAGCAACCCCTCATGTATGTTTGCCCTCTCTCATCTCTGTGTCAGTACCCAAGGCTTCCCTTCTGATGAGTGTGTTTTGGGAAGCTCTCCACACAGTGAAGCCATTCTTCCTAACATGACTCTACTTCATATAACCCTGTCATGAATGAGAAGTACATTATATCATCTGTTCTTTGACGCATATACCATAGGATGTGTGTGTACCTACCTTCCAAGAAATAATTATTCCCAGTGCAAGATTCTAGTAAAAAAAGCCTGTATTCAGCTATACCCTCTGAACACCAGCATTTTTACCTCATCTGCTTGACACACTAATTGTTCAGTCAAAGTACAGGTTAGTCGCTTGTCCTTGGCCCTGGTCTTGAGAGTACCTGGTAGAAATTTTGGCAACAAAAGAGGACACACAGGTCCAAATTTTTCACACTTAACTTGAGGCAACCACATCATAAGTATGAGTTAGGTCTTTAGCATGTACCTAGGCTGCCTATATGGATAATGCGTGGACATTTTCAGAGGTCAAGTCAGCCCACAGAAGATCTGGATGCAGGCCACCATGGTGTTCCAGTTTTCAAGAATTTTTACAACAGCTTCAAAATATCAATGCAGAATTCATAAGCTGCACAGAGACAGATTTCACAAATAGTCACACAAGGCCAACCCACACACCCAAATAGATATTTCCCAGCTGCTGGAGCAAGTGGGGTCCCCTGCTGCTATCTCTGTCAGTCTTAGCAGCTGGGAAGGAGCTTCCTGCTGCTTCAAGGGCAATTGGTCCTTTTTTCTAATTTTAGGCTGGAAAGAATGGAAGATTCCTAGAACATTACCACTATCTGAGAAGGGTTCCTAGCTGCCAATACTGCAAGAAGAGAGCAGGTCTTACTCTTTGGGTGAAGAACCATCAATAACCTTGTGTTATATTGTGCTGCTTTAATTTGATTTAATGGGGACAGTAAAGGAACAGTGGAAGGGAGAAAGAGAGTTAATACTGAACATAAGTACTGATGGTACTGTAGAGGAGCTAGCACCTAAATTCAAGCATCCTAACAAATGGAGTGAATTAAGTAAACAATTTTTGTAACTATCATCATAGGTCACATCCTGGAAAAACACACTAGCAGATATGCTTATGACAGCATAAACATTTAAGTAAATCACGGTATTATTACAATAGCATTGCATTTGAACTGAAGTTGTTAAAAATCCCCTTCAGAAATTAACCCAGTTACTTTTAATGGCAGTTATGGCTCTTTGCAACCACATTCACATTGTTCAGCTTAAAAATGTAAATATTTCCAATTAGCAAAATGGCAATAAAAGTAAAAGAATTTGAGTATTAGGTTAGCAGCTGGAAAGTGTGTTTTTCTCTCAGCTCTGAGCTGTGTTGCTACATTTGCTTTCAGAATGATTGCATATAGTAGTTTGCCAGGAGATTTGCTCTATGTACAGTTGTACAAGTGCTTCTGTACTCTACAAAACAAGAAATGACAGGAATATGTTGTAAAAGTGCATCCTCTCTGTTGGGAGGAGGTTTTTTATTACACATACATTTAGTCCAAATAATTTTAAACTTACATTTCCACCAAGGCTCATCTTTGCTTTAACAAGTGTTTTGTATTAACTGGAACGATGGGTTTTTCATTTTGAACTGAAATCTCCTTTTTGTGTTTTCAAAAGGGCATATATCTGAAGGCTTATTTTTAAAGCTGAAATGCAATATGTTGAAAAAGCAGTTGTGAACTCTTTTTCTGTAATTGAAAAAATACATGAGTTAGGCTTTAAAGTGTGAAGAATGATACAGCTACTATCTGTGCTGACTCAGGCCAACTTGCTTCCATGCTGGTATGACCTTCAACAGGAGTTAGAAAAATCACTTGAGGAGAAGAGAATTTCTCTGTAAAAATGTGAATCAAAACTTTTCATCGCTGCATGCAAAATATCAAGTGTAATACATGTTATCATTTTGATCTTAACATAGGTTTTTTTTAATGTTAGCAATATAGTCTGACTAGATCAGGATCCTAAAAGAATGCTTTTGTTTTATAGTTGGAAATTGCACAGTAATAAATTCTTCTTTCTTAAAAATATAATGAGAAGCAAGTGTCATTGCAACCATGTTACTATAACACACTGCATTTTTTACTGTATCTGGCTCTATGCTAGTAATACCCAGATCCAAATGTATTTTTTTCTCTCTGTGTCTAACTAGTACTTAGGGATAAAAATGGCCATAATGATCTGAATGCTCATAAGAATAAGTAAAACATTTTTATTGGTCAGACAAGAACTTTGATCAGTTTTTAAGGACATATAATCCACATGTTCAAAGGATTAATATGGCTTTATGTTCCAGAACTGTCCCTGCAGGTCTCCAGGTCAGCCAAGTATAATATCTAGACAGATTTGCCAATCTGAAATGGCTTCAAGTGAACTTTCTGCCCATGCTCAACTTAGTGTCTTCAGTAGCAGATGGTTCTGCATCTCCTGTACAAACTACTGTCTTGTTCATATGTTGTTGCTCCATGGGGGTCAGAGGCTAGAAGGTTGTTAAGGCCGGCCATGGTTATGCCTTGCAACCTCCCAGTAAACCCTATGACTTAAGCTGGCAAGTGTTTTAGTACACTTGATTAAAAAGAAATGCAATTCTTGAACTTCCTGTCTTCTACCTGACCATCCTTGGTCATCATTCGGGCTAGAAGCACCAGTTGACAGCAAACTGTTCAGACCATACAGGCATATTTTTTTTTCTTCAGCTCAGGTGAAACAGTCTAAAACCACCTGAAATTGGTAGCACAGAAGCCATAGTGCAACTTTTGGATTGTACAGGAATTCAGTGGCTGCTTACAGAAACAGAGTGTCTCCAAGGTCTGATCATTTCAGATCAGAACTACGTTTATTAGTAAGCAAGCGCTGGGCTGCCAGACAGAAAAAGGCGATTCACTGTGCATGGTGGGGATAACTACATCTCTTCTGTAATGAATTCATTATTAATACAGTGAGAGACAGAACCAGGCAGTTTCAAATTCACAAATCATCTGTCTTTTTTACTAATATCTGTGTTTTTTGGCACCCCAAGAGCAGGCCCTGTTCCCCTGGAGAAACTCTTTCATAATGCTCAATAATGCAACTGTTATTATGAGAAGGATGTTGAGACTTTTGAACACAGCAGCTCAGCTGAAGCAGCTGTTGCTTCAGAAACAGCAAAAGCAGAAAAAAGGACATTTAAAATTTTTAAATATATGATCCCCATGTGGTCTATTTCTCAGCCCAAAAAGGGGCCTTTGCATTGCAGCTGCCACCTGTCTGCAATTGGGGAAGCTTTATAGAGGGTTTTCCTGGAGCTGCACTTGGCTGCCCATTTCAGGCCACAGCCAAAGCCAACTGTTAAAAACCATTGTAAGGAGTGAATTCAGCTATTCCTCCCTGCTTAAGTTTCTCATGACCCTGATCTTCCACGGGGGCTGGCAGTTAGCATGAGTGACATGGTAAATCTTGGCCAATGGAAACCTAGCAATCTCCAGAAACAAATATAATTACCTGGCTGATGAGAGGTATTTGATTCATAGTGCCACAGGAAACAGCAATTATGATTTCACAGACAAATGAAGTGTTGGTAACCACAGCAGGGGGCTGTATATCAGCCAGGTAATGGTCCTCACCCTGCAAAGGGAAGTGTTGTATGCATCCACCAGGTTTCTCAGAGGGTGAGAGGGTCGCCTGACTGAATATGATAGCAACACTGAGGCCAGTTAACAACTTTCTTGAAAGGATTGCAGGAGAGAATCCCATGGATAATCTGTGTCTATCTTTCAAGGATGGTACTTGTGTACAACCTAACTGCCATGTTATATGCCTACCACAGCTTCTTCTGAATGGTAAATGGTGTAGAATCTGCCTCCCCCTTCAGCCTACTTTCTCATATTAAGTAACACCACACTCCTTAGTGAATACAGCTAATGCAGCTGTGACTTTTAAGGAGCAGCGAAAATCAGTTCTGTAGGAAGTCTTGTTTTTAAAGCTGATTCATATAACATTTTATATCTAACTTCTCTAAGCACAGAGTGGAAAAACTGAACCATAATTCATGTAGTAGTTCCCTTTCTCGTGTTTTGAAAGTGTAAATCAAAGGTAAGATTTGTACAAATAAAAACCAGAAAGTGCCCATTAACACAGAGAGTGTTGGAATTCTGGATTTGCCACACTGATGTGCAGAGACCAGTGGGAGTCATATATATTTTAATGCATTTCTAATAATTTCTAGAATTCTAGAACAAGTATCCTGTCCCTATTGCATATTATTTTGTTTATCTTCCTTGACTTCTCCAATTAACACACATGGCCATGCTTGAAGTTATGGCTTTAAAGACCTGTGTGGCTTTATACTGACACAAATTGCAGCTCGAAAGAAAAGGGAAAGGAAAATTTATAGTTCAGCCCAATACTGTATGCCAAAATCTAAAAATGGTTTAAGACAGCTTCTTAAATAATCATACTTCAAACAGTACGCTCAAGTTCTGGGGCCAGAAATGTTAGGCATTTTTGTACTTCCCCAAACTCTGTGGAAATAAATGAGTTTTTTAAAGGAAATCAGACAATTATTGGAGGAAATGCTGGACAATTTTTATCCAGTTGCAGAGCTGCCAGTTCTTATGATATTGGGATTTTCAAGAATAATTCCAGCTCCTAGAGCATGAATTACAACAGATTCCTAGTTCTTATTTTATTTTTTAAAGGTAACTTCCTTGTCCTTCTAACTGTGGAAAGGAAGATGTAAATGTGAACCCTTAGGGCTAAAAAAGTTGAAAGCAAATTTCATAGTACTATTCTAAAACTAGGATGGTTAAAGTTAACCCCTTCATTGTGAGGACCTAACTCATGACGCTACAGCTGTGCTAATACTTCTGCCTAATTTAAGATAATAGGTACTTTTCTGGAATCAACACGTGTAAGTAGAATACTGTAATATTCCTGTTGTATATAGAGGTAATCCTATCCTATCCTACTACATACCCTTGTAAAAAGTCCCCCTCCAGCTTTCCTGTAGCCCCTTCAGGTACTGGAGGCACCTGTGGTCGCAGGAGAAGCCAGCTGGGTGCTGGGGCAGTGCACGCTGTCTGAATAGCCAACCCCAATCTTTTCTGAGCAAAATGCTATGGGCCAGGTGGAAGTGTGCACTTGTCTATAGCTGGCGTGTGAAACAGATGGGATTGCTACACTATTTTCTCTTTACTGACATACCATATCTTAACTATCTCATTTTGTCAGGAAGCAGAGTATAATTGTTATACTACAAAGACATGAAGAAGTGATATAGCATAAAGTACAAATCTGTGCATAGGAGAATTAGATTGTCCTGCAGAAATGAAATTCTGACTGATGGTGATGTTTGTACATGAATTTCTTAACTTACACAGGGGTTGACATGGAGCAGATAGTGGGGATAAGTAAGATCCCATAATTACTGGGGAAGTATTCCAATTTTCAGCTATTTATTCTTCCTTATTATTCTCAACTTTTTAGTAATCCACTGTTTCTTTTTCTTCCAATTCCTTCTACTATTAACCTATGTTAATACCATGTATTTATGTATTTGAAACATGGATTCTAAGGTGTTACATAGCTCTGGCTCTCCACTTACTCTGCTTCTTGTTATATTTATTTTTACAGATGTGTATGTGTACATATATATGCATACAGATATCCATGTAAATATTTATTAATACATACATATGTACATCTGTATGTGTGTGTATATATACATATATAAATAAATGTATGTTTGTCTATATGTATGTATGCATTTAATTGCTGTGTGGCTAAGTCAAATGTACTTGGATACATACCTATATAGTTTTTGCCTTTTGTGTACACATCTTTCCTTAAAAGGGGAATATATCAAGACATATATTTGTGAATGCACAAATACTAAGAATTGCACAAAATGAGGTAACATAATTTTAAAAATAAACTGTAGAAAATTCAGCCTGCTCTCCTAAATATATTTGTATAACATATAAATACATTTATGCAAAAAATGAATTTTCCATTGCTGTAGAGATTTATGCATAGGCTTTAGTCAGTAAACTGTGGATAATCTCATTATGATCAGTGGATTGCTACCAGGATTTAGTTAAATATGAACCTAAATCTTTCTAGAATTAGGAATATATATTAATTAGATTATAAGGAACAGACATTTATTTGGATGGATGCACATCATACAGAGCACGTTTGATCACACTGTAGCAAACTTCGATCCTTTTTGTATGTGGCATTTAAATCCATCGGAAAATGGCCCTATAGTCAACCCTCAGATGTACTATAATGTGTTGTATAATTGTTCATTTGAGTTAAAACTGAGGGCTGGGTGGGTTGTTTTGTTTTGCTTTTTGCCTTAAGGATTGTCGAGGACTTAATCAGACTTGCTGGTTTATTTCCATATCAAAGTTAAGTAGTAAATATTTTATTAACAGATATCTGCATCAAAAACTTCCATTTGGATACTAGCCCTCAATACAAAGTCTTATTACAAAATTAGAACAGGTCTTGTACTGCAATTATAATTTTAATTGTTCTCAGACAGGAACCCAGCAGTGCCCCATTTATGAATGTTACACATTTCCTCCACAGAATAATTGCAAAACAATCAGAGCACATCTAGATGTCTCAGAGTTGGAAACTTATAAATCACTTTTGTTGACATTTTCCATCAGTGGTTGATTTATGATATGACCTCGTGCTATAATGACACAGGGATTCTAATTTGTAATCATCAGGTACAAATCATTAACGGTTTTGGTTTTATAGTGGTCATTTTATTAAGGAGTACAGGATCTAGCAGAAACATGGTACTCTGGGATAGATCCTTTTACTCATTTTACAGCCTTACTGCACCATGCATTACTATACACTGAAGTACAGCAGTTTTGGGAGGCTATCTAAACTAGGCTTCCAGATGAATTCTTTTTAGAAGTGTTTTTCCTCTAAAAACAAGCTTTTAGATTGAAGCAGCATCCCCTGAAGTGAAGAAAAAACATGGAGTCACCTCAGCTAGAGACTACAATTGCCAGTTAAGTAATTTATTTCATGCTTCTGAATAGAAGCTGATTTCATTCTCTGTGAATGGAAATTGATTCAATATAATTATCCTCTCTAGAGCTTTAAACAAACCAGCTTTAAATATTTCAAGTGGTGTAGCTTTTATCACTTCCTTTGGACAATATTTTCACTGTCTAATAGATCTCACTCTGAATCTTCTTCTGATATCCTGCCTGGATTACTTAACCACATATCATTATCTCTTACTCTACTTAGTTAAAATTCCTTCTAACAAGCCCTGTCAGTTACTGTTGCCAGGAACTGCAGCTTCAGATGTTCCAGCAGAGATCATATAGCTAAAATCTTTCATCATAGAAGGCATTCTCATAGGTATTAAAGCGTTTGGCATTAATGTATGTATATATATTTCACAGTTCATCTGAGTTTCTAAGCCTATAAAATAATCCTTAATTCAATTATAAGGAACCTATCATTTATAATTAATGCAAAATTGAAGATTGACCAAACGATAAGGAAGATGTGCTCCTCTGGTAGCACTGTGAGTTGGAGGGGGGCAGTGGGAAAGCCTCCTGCCGGGCATAGAAGCATTTGTCACCAACTGCCATGATTTGTCTACAAGCACTGTTCATTTCCTGCAGCTGTGGGCAGGAACAGATCTCCCTCTGTTCTGGCAGTTATCAAGATTCAGGATTGCTCTGTCTGATGGCCATGGGATGTTAGGAAAGCAATCCTGCTTTCTTGATGAAAAGGGTAAATGAGCCAGGAAGCCTGACTGACAGAGAAGGGAACTGCAGAGTTCCATTCAGGCACTTTCCAAGGCAGATGGATCTTGACTGTGTTGGTGAGGTTAGGACGGGAATATCAGATACGGTGCAAAGAAGAAAGCAGTGATGACAGCTCACTGAAGATGGTTACACTGGCTTTACACTGGAGTAATCATGTTCAGGCTTGCTGATTAACTTATGGCTGCTTGACCAAAATATGTGCATATGTGCAAAATATGAATATGTGCATATCCACCCTTATTCCCCACATGCCATTGACAGATCCCTTTTCACATGGGCTCTCATTAGACAGACCACAGTCTGAGTCCCTTGAGTTTAAACAACTATATAATTTCCATTTTTGTTCAGTTTACAGTAAATGTTGGGATCTCCTCATTCTCTAGAATCTTTACCCAGTGCATCTTACCATGCTATAAGGGAGCTGGCCTAATATTTTGCTTCTGTTCTCAGCAAGGCAGGTACCGTGTAGACCCAGCCTGGGTTCCAATCAGAAAGTTGTGTAAGACAGAGGAAGCAAGTGTTGCTCACTTGCATTACATCTTGAAGTTCACTTCCCTGCAAATCCTTATTGCTACGTGGTTTATAGCATTATTCCTATTTGAAGGGTTTTCTTTGCTGAGATCCTGCAATGGAAAGCAATATGTGAATGTGGTGAATGTTGGGCAATGCAGCAGGACTTTTTTGGTGCTATGTGTTTGGCAGAACTAGTGACTGTATTATACAGGCTACAGGCAGACCCTCAAGTTAAGTCTGCTCCCAGCTCAACGAATCTTTCTTATCTCTTACTTCAGCAGTTGTGGTTTGACTGTGAGAGACGCCTTTAGACGCTTGTCACATAATCATATGAGATGGTAAAAAAATTCCTGACATGCTTTCCTTTCTATGGGATGGCAACATCTGCAGTAGAAAATGTTTTTAAGTGGGTTTCAGTTGTGCTTTCTACAAACTCTTCTTTTAAGGCTTCCTGCGAAGAAAAATTAAAAAAAAACCTGTCCAAAATGCAAGAATTATTTTTATTTCTGTCCTCTCTCAGACTACTAGGATATTTGCAAAGGGGAGATGGGAATTACCTGAGATAAATACTGGTTTTAAGACAAAGTCCAGCCAGGTGTTCTCCCGACAAGTGCTGAAGTGATGAAAAGTGGACATAGCAGAACCATGAGTGTGGTCTGTGGAAAGAATCTAATTTGAGACATTCTCTATAGGTATTGAGTATGCTAACTAAATCGCTCAGCTACAGGGTTTTTTATAAGCAGACTTGCATTTATTCCGTTCTTTTATTCTGCTCTGACAGGTCCTGTAATGCCTTACTATTGAATACATTCTTATGAATACTGTACTGTTAAACTAAATCAGTTGCACATCCTGTTCAAGAGATTATCTTGAGGGCATGTGGCTAAAATGGTTGAATTACTCGGGGTAAGAAATGACTGATTTTCCAAGGGCTGAACAGTTACATAGTGTCATAGGACAGGAGACATATGGCTGGTGAGATTATGTGAGGAAATACACTTCTAGTGTGATGTTTAAGGAGCCAAGACAGTGGAGCAGCCCATATATTTCTGGTCAGTTTCAACAACTCATTCATCAATAAAGATGAGTTCATGTCCACCCTTTTTAAATCCATTAAATATAATAGATATAAGAATGTAAATAGCCCCAAATAATAAAATAATAATAGCCCCAATAATAAAAATAATATCTTGAAGGTACTTGCTAGCTGCTGAGAAAATAAGAGAGCATACTAATGGTTCAAGAAGTATTTTTTGCTGCTACTACATACAAGACTTTTCACATCCCAGCTTTACAATCCCCTTGATAAAATGAGCTCCCTGTTTTCACAGGATGTACCACTGCTGCAAGTCATGATTTCTGTGTCATGTGTCCCTTGAAACTCAAGTTCATCTAGTTTTAAGCCTCACATCTGAGTCATAGAGTTTTTGAACTAAACCACTGAATTAGTGTTTGCTTTGAAAAACAGCTTTTGTAGTAGTGTGAATGAAATCTTCATTCAGTGTTAAAAGAATAACAGAGAGTGTAGGAGATTGTATTTGTACCTTCCATAGCAGACAAATTTGTGAAGTTCAAAAATCAGAGGACAGAGAGAGCTCCACTTATTGTCTTTAAAAAAAGAATCTGATTATCTTGTGCTTGGCTGATGGTGGCTTTAACAGCTGGGGTTGTCAGAGGCATGAGCATGGGGACTGTATGCCTTACAGTACCAGCACTTTGATACATCTTTTCACTGGGGAGGTGCTCATGTAACAGTATTATTTTAACCATAGCAGCTAAACGCGGAAGGTTGGCTGATGCCAGAATACTGTGAAGTGTAAAAATGGGTCAAAGTACTTCTCTTGCATTATATATATTCCCAGGGTGGAGGCGAGGAGGAGAGCATAAACAAATGAACACTTGTGCTCAGTGATATAGAGTTAGCATGGTCTCAGAGAAGACAATGAGAAGCAGGGGAGTCTGACCCCATGCTGTGCTGCTGTCCTAACCAACAGTCAAGTCAGCTGGGGCAGGGAACACACAAAGCCTCTTTCTTAAGTTGTTTGAGGTCTTTTTCATTGAAATGCACCCCAATAAACTGTGCTGGACCTTGTGCTACTGTCCAACAGAACGGGCTAACTCTGTATTAGCTATTCAAACCAGATAGCCAGAGCAAGAAGCTTAGAATAGAAAAAAGACTACTAAAAGAAACATCAAGATGATACAGTCCTCATTCAAAATGCACTGACTTTATGGGCCAAGTGTAAGATCCTGGAACAATAAATAGAACAAACAACAAAGTTGTAAGTAACTGACTGAAAGGACAAAGTTGACTACAAATAAAATCACAACAATAAAAGGGAGACTACTGTAATTCTTCTTCCTGGCTTTTTTCCCACTTACTTTGCCACATGGCAGGAGAGTTGATGTATGCACACCCTCCACGTTGCTCCAGCACTGCATTTCCATGCACAAAGCAGCTGAAATGCAGATCGTATATATTTTGCTTCTGCTGGCAGCTCCTCTCATCCCATCAAAGGCTAATAAGGCATTTTGGATGCTTCATCTCGTTTGTTATCTTCCCGATGGCATTATCATTCCAGTCAGAAAGGCACTGAATTCAGCCACCTCTGAGATCACCCATGCGACCAGGGAAAGCACAGCCAGAATTATGGTCCCCCTGTAAGTTCTTCCTCCTGTTGCTATCACCACAGACATACACACCTTTAGAAACTGTGCACACCATATTTTTATTGAAAGAGTTAAATGAAAATTGACAGGGCAGCTATTTTTCTTGCCCAGTACTTGCTGTAAGAGTGGCCTTAGCACACTTGGAAGGAAAGTGCTCACCCAGTTATTTTACATGCTGCACACACAGCCTGTGTTAAGTAAGCTTCAGTTGACAGCATGAAAACACTTGGATTTACACATCACTAATGCTCCACTACAGTATATGGGCCTCTTCCTCTAATAGCTTCTGCAGAACAGTGCCCTGGAAGAGCACAATATGACCACTCACAGACTAAAGCTGCCCACGGGAGGTTTGCCATGTAAAGCTTCAGGCTGTTCTTTTGCAGCACTGGCATCCATCCTGACTGCACAGCAGGATTTAAAATAGTGTAGAAATCTGTACCAATCTTCCTAAGATGCCATATCCATGAGATCAGTTATTAAAAGATTTATATCTTGTTAATGGTCTCAGAACCACCCACGAGTTGTTTTGCTTTAGAATCCATACTGGTAAATTAATGATTAGGAAGTAACACAAGGGATTTGTTCCAGTGAAGCACGATTTTCTCTTTAATTAATATAGGAATTTCAGGGGAAAAACTCTTATCTCTGTGTCTTTAAGGGGAGAATGAGTCTACATCTCAACATTTGGTCCATATGTATTATTTTTGCAAGTGTTTAGTTTGTTACTGGGATTCTTTGCTCCTTGTCTTCAAAGGTGGCAGTGAGATTCACAGCTTTCGATAAAATAGAGTTCAAGGGCAGAAAATGTGTCTGAGCAAAGGAAAAGGTTTGTGAGAGCAGCTAGATGTCATACTGCTTTCACATGGTATACTGGCTGTGGGGAAGGGAACTACTAATTGTTCTGGTTAGAGCCTGGTCTCGAGCCTGGTTAGAGAAGAGCAGGAAGAGATCATTGCTCTGTGGATCTTGCTGTAAGAAACCAACATGATCGTTAGGCACCCTTCACAGCATAAAACAGCAAGGAGGGGTATGGCAAGTAGGCAAATTCAGGTCAATGAAGTCAACGACACAAGCAAAGTCCGAGATCAATGGAGACTTATAAAAGATTATTCTCTGGTGAGCTAAAGGGGACTCTGTGCATTTTGTGTGGTGGACATATATGAGAAATTAATCTCCTTGCATGCTGCAGTGAATTTTATTACTGCGGCCATAGCTGGACCTTGCCACATGTGTGTGACATAGCATGCTCTAATGCCGTGTTTTCCCAAACTATTCAGATTCGGAAACTGGCAGGATCACACAGGGATGGCCTTTGAAGACATTGGCAAGGCAGTAACTGTGTACCAAATTCTCCTCCCAGATAGAAATCTAATGAGAACTGTACCTATCTTCAGGTGCTTAATTTACACAGACTGAAACAAGCTTTTAGCCCTGAGGAAATGTCACTAAGTAACCTAAAACGTAGCAATTAAGTAATAGGGGTAGAAGATGTTCATACATTGCTCAGTCCTGGTTTTGTACTGACACTGAACAGGTTAAAGATCCTTTAATCATCACAAGACAGCATCCCTTTCTACAGACATACTTTCTTTAATAAAAACTATTTGTATCATATTAAAAAAAAAATCACCTCCTACTAGTTCACTGGAAGCAAACAGTAATGTACCATAGGGTGCCTACTACAGGAGGGCTCTGAGCCTGGAGCCACCCAAAAATTCAATAGAACTGTCCTACTAATAGCTTTGAAACTGAAGATTCTTGAGACCTTCTTAAGTTTCCCTATGAAATCCTGTAGTGCTTCTCCTGACCAACCAAAACAACAAAGTACAAGTCCGTACAAGTCAAAGAGCTGTAGGAAAACCTGGTGCAAGTTGAAAAACAAAAATTCCAATGTTGGTGGGCTCCAGAGCTGGACTATTCTGAACTCTGTGAAAATCTAACAAAGTAACCCCCTAACGTTAACATAGGACATGTAAACAGAGAGCCACGTCTGCAGCAATTGAACTGGGTTTCTTCTGCGGGGCTCTTATTGCTTTAGCCAGACCACATGCATGACAAAGTAAAACATATCTTTGTCTTTCCTCAGCCTTGTTTCTTTCTGGATTAAGTGCAATGTGAAGCTCAGCTTCAGGGAGGTGATGGACAGAACTACACACAGGCTGCTTTCTCACGTGTACTCACCTTTGTTAGCAACAGAAGTAAAAATTAATAAAGATTTTTATACTGATCTTCCTCTAATCCTTCTCACCCCAGCTTTATGTCTCTTCAGCAAAAGGTCAGACTTTTAAAGCACGATTTTAAATGTGCACCCATGAAAAAAGAAGAGCAAAATCACACAGACGCTAAATGTTAAAAATATACTCATTTGTGAACTGTGCACTCCTCTGGTGTCAAACACATACTCCTTGCCCAGGTCTGGTTATCTTGTACTGTTTTGTGAGATAGCTTTGCATGGATAGAGCTGATATAAACGATACCCCAGACGAGCAAAAGAAGGAACTAAGATCCTGATCGTGTTATTCTAAAGGACAACTGAAGAGATGGAGCTTTAATGAAGATCCTTAGAAAGAGAGCCATACTTAAAGAGTATGGCTTGGGAGGGGTCAGGCTGAATATCTCCAGATTCTCATGGATCTGCTAAAGGATGTCCACATGCTTTGCTGCTACTTCCCTGATAGGACAGAATAACTGAGGTCTCGTGCAATATTCTCCTGCTACTCTCAAAACTCTACTTTTAAACAGTTCCACAGTCTGGTACCATTCTGAAAGAAAGTCCTGTTAGGCCATAATAGCATCTCATGGTGACCCAGGTGCAGGCTCAGGCCTGCAGCAGACTGGCCACAAGGCACAGGTTAGACCATTTCTGCACTGCAAACATTAAACAATAGCAAAACTGAATGCATGCAAAATGCAGGAATTTCAGTTCTCTCAGGATGGAGCACTGCATAAAGTTTGGTAATACCAAATCCCTGGATGTGGATGTGGTGACTCATGTATTTGAGGCTCAGCAGTTCATCTCTGAACAGCTGGGAAATGGAGGTATGTTAAGGAAGGGTGTTACACTGCTTTCTTCCACCATTTTCCACTGTAGTAACACTCCCTTATCCTGAAAGCCCTGAGTGATCTGTAAGATAAAACAGCTGGCAAATGTGTGTGGAAAAGTAACACACTGCTACTGCAGCTTCTGCAAACACTGGCAATGTGGGGTGGAAACCTCCCCTGCACCTCTCTCTGGTGCAGGCAGGAGATCACTAAAGACAAAGTTGTAGCTTGCAGGCAAGCTGTGTTGCAGTGAACCGACCTGTATGCTCTGTACCAAGATTCATTAGGTTTACTGACATTGTGTAATATTTTTAGCATGGCAGTAAACCACTTCAGCTTTCCAAGTTTGCATGCACTGAGACACTTAAAAATCCTGTGAATTTATCTCTAGTCATTGGCAGGGACATTTTAATGGAGAAAGAGACATCATTATAGATTTCTTTACCTCAAACAACAGGGAAGCAGGGTACCCACTGGCAAAAAACAAAGCCAGAAACAAGAGAAAAATTCTCTGGGGGATCAGGAAAATACAGTTCTGCCTACAGATAATATTTTTTATTTAAAGCTTTTATTGTCTAGATTTTCCAGCTGAGGCTTCTACTGTGTGAGAATGGGCTGCATATTGTGTATGTTTGTTTTCTTGCTGTTGTTCTCCCAGGGTGTTTGGCGTCTTAAAGGAATATGCAAACTACAGATGGTGCCCAAAGCAAGGAAATGTGGAATGTAGCTTGGAGTATCACACAAATGGAGTGCTTGAAAGCCTCCTGGGCTGCTCGTGGGGGCCAGGGAAGCAGTGTAGAGTAGAAAGACTCTGTGCTCCTATTATGTTATATCAAACTGTTTGCTGAAAGACTGTTCATTTTCCTGTTCTTTTTCTGTGTAACCCACCCAAAAATCTAAACATTTAAAAGCCCAGTTTGAATAGTGGAATGTGTGGTACATTCTTGCCTTGCCTGATGGGACAATGTCTGTGCCGTGGGGAATTGCTGAGGTAATTCTTTATTGACCCTGAGTAATTCTGGAAGCTTATTGTATAAAATTCCAACGAACTGTATTGTGTCAAAACTATGCTGAATTTTGTATCTAATTGAATTAACTTTTGCATTCCCTGTGCTGGAGAATGATAACAGGAAAAGACACTTTCCAGGTTATAGCCAGTGCACTTAATGGGTTACAATAGCTCTCCAGTGGCCTAAGCTGTTTTTAAATTATTATTTTGGGTTTGGATTTAAAAGTTTTTACATACAATTAAAGCTTACTTTTAAAAAGCCAAAACAAATTTTTAAAAAAAGTGTTTTCTCATATTGTTAAATGAAATTAAGAGTTACTGGATCATATTTGGGATTTATTTATTTTTTGCCTTTGGTTTCATTTGCCAAAAAGGGTGTGTCATAATTCTGGTAAATAAAGGTGGACTCATTCTTGCTGTCTGCAATCCCATACTGGGGCATCTACCATCTCTTCTGTGCTAAGTTCATTTACACCATGGCTGCAACAAAGCAAACAAACACAGCTGACTGGAATATAGATGCCTTAACTTTTAAAAAAAATAGAGATTGTGTAGAAAAGAAACACTTTGGATCAAGGTGGAAACATAGACTGTTGATTGTTTTGAAGCAGCTAAATTCTGAAAAAGACATTGAGTTATCTCCAAAAGTTGTTTCAAAATTTTAAATAAAATCAAATCTTTCAAGGTGAGGCATATCCAGATGGAACATTCAGGCACTTTCAAACAAAATTGTTTGTATTTCATGAAAGAATTTGTTGGAAAGGACAAAATTGTCACCTCAGTATTGTCACAAACCCTCTTTCAGAACCCTTCATCCTTAGACTGTGTAACCTATACCACTGTGCCACATGCCAGCTGTTTTTTCTTCATCAGCTGCAGGGGCAATGGGTCATGACTGAAAAAGGTCAAACAGGGCATGTGATGTGTTCCAAGCTCATTTTTTAAAGTTTATATATTCCACTTTAGAAATAGTTGAAGCTTTTTAATATTGCTTGTATATGATTTAACACCTACGTGATAGCAATGCAATGGAAGAGGAACCAAATGATTTAAATCCAGTCAGAGCACGAGGTTGCTGATGTAGCAGTGACATTCACATATCATGGTGATGTAGAACTTCTGGAATACAAGTAATCAAATTTGCTGGATAATTTAACTCAGATGTTTTGTGGTTACTGGAAAACAAACAAAGACCACAAACTGAGAGGGGCCTAAATATCCTCTAATGATTTATTAGGAAAACTTTCAGCCTACATAAGTGGTCCTATAAAATTGACTTAATAACTGGGATACGGAACACAGTAAAACCAGACATTTTTGTCTTAGAGTTCAGTGTAACCATATCCTACAGCAACATTCTGAAAACTCAAGCAGATGTTCTTTAAATAAATTGTTTCATGAAACATGCTGCTCTTCTCTTTTGAGGAGAAATGTCCTTTTGGTCGGGCTGTAATGGAGATACTTTAGTGGCTTCAATGGATGACAGAAAGAAAACACTAACTGTATTGATTAAAGCAGACATTTTTGGTTCAAAAGCAATAATAATAATAGAACTGAAGACCTTAGTGAGATGAAAATTTATTCCTTGGTAAAGCTCCATAGCTGTAGCTGTAAGAACAGTGAAATGTTTGTTCTTTCTTAGGGGTGATGTGATGCACTGCTCCCAGAGCACAGCCAGCAGGCCCTGACACCCAGCTGCAAGGTGAGTCAGATAAACACTGGAGTGTGTGGGCTGAGTGCTCCTCCCGTTGCTAACAGAGGGGGTTCTCTGATAGCTGGTTCAATAGGCTTGTCTTGGTACCACAGGTACAAAGAGGGAGACTTGATTCTCTGGGTGTTAACAAGGTACCATGTTACAGCAAGGGAATATGTACAAGCCTCATCTAGCAAGTGTGTGAGTGAGTGGAAAAGATCCCTACTGATTTCAGTGGCCTCTGGTAACTTACTAAAAGATCAGTGACATTTAAAACCGAGTAAGAACAACAGAAGGCTGTAGCCCAGGTGAAGGGAATGGTGTAATACTGACAACAGTTCCTTAGTCAGGGAGCTTTTCTTTCCATGCTGTTTAAGGACAACTCTATTTTACAGAAGAACTTCAGGAACAGACTGTTAAAATATTTTATATGCTCATAGGTTGTAACAATAGATCCACTCCACACCATTCCTTGCCTCCAGTGTTTTTTGAAAATCCTTTGTAGGCAAGTGGATTTCAGGCTGTGTCAGCCAGCTGGGTGGGAAGTAAATTTTCAAAAGCCTTTTTTCTATTTTTACTCAAAAAGTGAAATTTAAAAATGTTGTATACAAAACCTAAAGCTGCAAAGTAGCCTGGGCAAAGCTCTTGGAGTTTAATTGGGATTTTGAGTTAAGAAATTAATCAGCTCTTCAGATCCTTAAAAATTGTAGCATGCTGAGATGAACAACGAATTATTTAGGCAATCAAATCTTTCTCAATTGATTTGTTTGCTACCCTAATGTTCAAATCTCTTGAGAAAAACCCTTCTGGTACATATCCTTTGGGAATGGACTGTCTCCTGGGTCCTGCAGAATGCACGTGGCAATACTGAGATGATACAGTGGAATAGATGGTAATACTAATCAGTATTAGTAAAGGATCCTCTACTAGGCTGGAAATATGGGGAATACTCAATTTACTCATGAAAAGATGACATTCACAATTATTATTTAGCAGATTGTAAATATGAATAATTCAGTGTCAGGTTCTCTGTAAAACAGAGGTGATATTTATCACTAAACAACTCATTGTGTTGATGTATATAAGAAAGTGACAGATAAGAGCTGTGTTATCAGAAATGTGCTTTCCCTGTAAAATAACAGTAACTTAATTAATACTTCAAACATACGTATCTCATTTTTCAGTATATGCTACTGCAATGCCCCAGATACACCTCTTCACATATTAGTCCTTAAAGTTGACTGTCAGTTCTTGCTGTAAATTTCTTTTGGCATTGGGGCCGTTTTGTTGTCTGTGACTCTGCAAATTTCCATTTGATTTTGGTTATTAAATGCACAAGGATGGCTTAGAGCTCTGACCTATTTTACGTAGAGGCTGAAATAAAAAAAAAAATAGAAATAGAAAAACATTTTACACCCTTCTCTGATTGAAACACAGTAGCTACAGTTACTGAGCAGCACTCACAGCATGTTGAAATTCTCTGGCATTTGGCATTACCAGTTTTCTAACAAGTGAAGTCCACTCTGGTGCAGAAGGTGATGAAACTCACACTTCCCTGCATGAACTGGTTCTGTGTGGAAAGCATCAGAGTAAAAGCCTTACAAGAGGGTCAGTGCATTATTTTGGCCTGGCAGAGAAAAGGTATTTATGGCACCAGCAATCAGCAATATGGTTGGACGTGAGAGGAGACCATGTGTAGGGTGTGTGAACACACAGACTTATTTGCCTTAGAATATTGTGTATGGGGCACAAAGAGGCTGTGGTTAAAATTCTCAGTGCGTTGGTTCACATAATGTCTCTGAGTGGGAACATGTGGCTGTAATGTTCAAGAAGTTTTGCCTGCACATTGTTTTTGTTATTCCAGAGTACAATTTCTAGTTTGCTTATGCTTGATATGGTTTCCCTCTATATCTCTGTTTGGAGTGAATAAGCTGAAACCCTTGCCATTTAGCAGAATAGCAGCAATTTATGTTCTTTTCATTATTTATTGACATTCATTTCTGCTTCAGGGATATTTTATATTTGGTAACTGATAGATTTAGTTTTCAGCACTAGGAAACCTGTTTAGTGGTGTCTTTGAGACAC
The DNA here is from genome assembly GCA_013398125.1 of Aegotheles bennettii. Classification (NCBI taxonomy): domain Eukaryota; kingdom Metazoa; phylum Chordata; class Aves; order Caprimulgiformes; family Aegothelidae; genus Aegotheles; species Aegotheles bennettii. The sequence goes on along the minus strand of VZRW01001045.1, from coordinate 2,843,552 downwards.
ATCTGTGATGCAGTAGCATAAACATGGCATGAATATAAAAATAGATAATTTCACTGGAAACAACCATTATTGAAGGCATAAAATGATGTAAGTAAATTGCCATCAGGCACTGAGGCTGTCCATGACAAGCTGCTGGAATTATGGCAAGAAACAAGCATCTATCAAACTCTGGATTCTTATAATGAAGGTATTAATAAAAGTATTGGTACTTGCTTTTTACTTGAGAGATGAATAGAAATTACTTGCTTGAGTTCATCAGGAATGCACGCTGTAAATGATGTACCAGACACCTCCATCTGTGCTAGTTTTTGTAGTCATATGTATTTTAGTGGAGGTATTCATAATTGGGACATTTTCTAGAAGAAATAATTACAGAGATCTATTTTTTTCTAAAAGCAGATGCAGAAATTCAAGTGAAGAGAATTTCAAAGATGCCTCCAATTCTTATATGCAATATGATTAATAAATGTTAAATATGCATTTGATATTTTGAAAACAACTTATGAGAAAAAATTCAGAAAGCTCGAAAGCTCAAAAGCTCCTGAAATTCTTTCCTCTAGAAACAATTCCAACTGTTTGAGGGAGTTGTTTGTTTAGTCATCAGCATCAGACATCTCTTTTATGTGTTTGGCAAATTGCTACTTCTTTTTTTTTCTTTTTTTTTTTATTTGATTAATTAGACCACAATGAAGACATTGGAATAAAATGGACTGGTTACTTCTTCCTTTGTTTGAAAAATAAACATTTGGTTTGAGATCACATTTTTCCACTGGAGTGCATGAGAATATACTTTCATGGGGCTTGATTTTTGAAGATTTATTTGCAAAATGTCAGACATGTTTCTGTTTGTCTTTATTTGCAGTTATTATTTCTTTTTTATTAATCTATAGTGTTTGAACCGTGGTCATATTCATTTGAATATTGTATTTAGCAACTTTCAACTAGTGAGCCCTCTGTTAATAGAACAATGAGAAACTTGTCAAATTCATGAGGAAAAAAACAAAGAAAAAGCATACCAATTTTTTTTCAGCAATTTAAAATCTTTCCACCTCCTTATACACAACTTGTACAATCATTAAAGAGTTCTGTGACAAAACCATGTGAAAATCTATGGGGTGAGAGTATTACAAAGTGATGACAGCTGATTCCTAATTTCATCATTCATTATATTTCTTGTCTTTACGAACAGCTTGAGATAAGCTGATTTTTGTGGTTGATATATTCATAGTTAACATGTTGCTGTGTTTCTTGAGACATATGTACTCTGCAAAATATTTTAACCAGTGGAAGTGCCTGTCTGAACTAAATAAATTAAGGATAATTTAGGGCATGCAGAACGCATGTAGAAATCCCCCCTCCTCCTTTCCCTTCTGTATCTGCATAAGGAATGAGCCATGAGTCAAACCAGGGAAACAAGTTTGACAGTGCTCCATTTGCAGGACCACTGAATAAAATGGAGAAAAATGGAATGAAATAAGGAAAAATCCCAGCTACAAGCTAAAGTTTAGGTTGTTTACCTGTTTTGTCTGGTCTCTGAGTCAGGCTATTTTAACATTGTAATTTAAAGAGCCAGACAGGAAGAAAAGGAGAAGCCTCACCATTGTGTTTTGACATGACATTTGCACTCCACATTAAAGTAACAACTATAGTATTTGTTGGTAATCAAAGGAAGGGATAGTTCTCCAAACCCTTATTTCAAAATGCTGTCTGCTTAATAGATTACACATTATTATTAAATGATAACCTATATCAAATACTGAAATAACAGTTGAGGATGGGGTTGGAGTCAATTCTCCACTGTTAGTGTGTTCTTCTATTTTAAGATTTTTTATGTATTTTATGGTATGTATCAAGTGTTTCCACATTAACATTTAAATACGTAACTTTCTATCTCTGTAGTTTGATCTTATTCCTATATCCTTCACCCTTTCATGACATTACAGTTATCTGATAAATGCACAGTTCTCTGTTTCCTTTGAAGCAGTGAATTATTGTACAGTATGAACTAGATTATGCATAGATTATCTTCCATGCAACACAAATTGTGAGAATCTCAAGGGCCTGGGTGCACATTCTGCATCAAGCTGCAAGGTCTGCTCCAAGATTATGGAAGTGAATTTTCCTTGGCTGGTAGAAGTGTCTCTAGCCACAGGTGCCTGAAGGCAGCAGATGAGCTAGCATCTTCACAAAAAGCAGCATTTAATTTGTTTTCTCTGAATCTCCTCATCTAAAAGCAAAAATTGGCCCTGCTCTATGAATAGCCAGTCAGAACTAAAGGGAAGTTCCAAACTCCAACATTTTTCTTGTTAGATCCAATATTTGATGCTTATTATCAACTTTAATGATAGTAGCAAGGAGGAGGTAATATCCCAAGGTACTTAAAATCATGTGGTCATTTAAGGATATTGTCTTTCATCTAAAAAGAAAGAAGTATCTGTCTTGTAGTTGTAAAAGAAAGACTAAAGTCTGTGCAAAACCAAAGCAAATAACGTGTGCACATCTGACTTCTGCTGCATAAACCCTCGTGCAAACATGAGTACATAATGATTTAATTGTACATTTCTCTCAGGAGTCTTAAGATGGCTCTCACAGATCTGATTTGATGTGAAATGCTAGAGTTAGGACTGGAATGGTGCTTTGGTCTTCCTGCATTCTGGTAACACAGCTATCTGCATTGTGAAAGGTGGTCTAAATCTGCTAATAGGTAGCCCCAGGATTACATGCAAGTGAAACACACTTGCATCTATACTCAAGACTACAAAATTCAAACAGTGTGAAAATTAACATTTCCCATAACATCTCAAAAATAAATATTCTAAAATAAAGGCATAATGATTTAAACCAAACCAAACAACAAAAAACAACAACAACAACAAACAACAACAACAAAACAAAAAAACAAACAAACAAAAAAGAAAGATATTTTATCAGCCAGAAGTCTAAATGAAGAGGGATATTGTCTGAAGATTTATGAACTCTGTAATTCTGCATGTGGCTGCTGTTACTTGTTTCCTCATCATCAAATTCTCTGATATTCACAGAGATTGCAGTGAAAATAGTTTTGAATAGTTTTGAATAATATCTCCACTGTACTCCTCAGTCTCCTGTTTGGGGAAAATATTGTGTCTGCATTGTGCATAATTGTTCAGTTTTCCTTAATGGATTCCTCTGGTGGATTGATCTTCTTGTGCTGGACAAGTGCTTAGAAGCTTGTAGTCCATGCCCATGTCCTAAAAAATTTTTCCACTCCACAGAGTCAGATGGTACCCTTGGGAGATGTGTGATTCATTCATTCCAATTCTCTTTTAATTATTAATTTCAAGTCTTCATTTATATTTCATAAAACTGCAGAAAATCTCCAGTCATCACAGTGCCACTTCCATCTCTTAACAGCCTGAAATATTTATTAAACTCATTAAGCTCCAGTCTCAGTAGCTAATTACAACAAACTTATGTTTATAGAAACAAATCCAGCCATGAAGATTAAATTTAAATGAGTGCTAAAAACTCCTTGCCTTCAGAGATTTTTGGTTTTCCTCTTTTTAATTTGTCATGCTGATTTGTAAATCTTCCTAGTTATCCTGGTAACATTAGCACTGTTGATAATAACAGACACTGTTTGTCTTGGAGAAGTGCCAGTATTCTAAGTACATATCTAATTTGTCCAGACAGTTTTAAAGTCTCTTGAATTTAAATTATAAGTTTAACCTGAAGAGTTACCACAGCTAATTACAGATTAAAATTTGGAATGAGAATTTTTAAAACAAAATGAACTACCTGAATTCTTTGAAGTTAAGGGCACTGAACAAATTCTACCCCTTTTGTATAATGAAAGTCACCAAGCCATGTATTCAAGCAGGGCTCTCAGAGGACTGAGCACATGGACTTAAAGCTATTTAAAGGTTTCAACAGACCTTGTGTAGCTGAATTTGGGGCCACTGCTAACCCTAAACCTCTGTGTGTATACTTATTGGGGTACAAAAACCACTTTGCCATTGCTGGAAGCTCTTCTGGAATGCTGTCGAAGCCAGACCTCCTCTGAAGCACCCTCTAGAGGACCATCTTCCTCTCCAGAAACTATAGAAGAGCTCTTTAGGCTGTGATAGGTGGCATTCTAGAGCAGTCTTCAGTGTTAGGGGGTATTCTAGAGTTGTCTTCCATCTTGCACTATCTTCCATGATGGAATCCTCAGTAAGGTGTTTTTTCAGCAAAGTCTTCCTGTGGAGATAGAAGTGTGTTTAGGCTGCCAGAACAAATGTGTTACGTACTTGACTGCTAACTCTTACTCGCTGAGAGTAATTGCTTTCATTTCACTTATGAGCCTTTCTGGAAGCTGTCCCCAAAAGTATCAATGTACCTACACAGTGACCCCCTGAGAACCACTGGAATAATTCTGTGTATGGAGGTGGTACAAAACTCTCTGTGGGAGCACTCTCCTCTCTCCTTCAACAGAAAGGGAGCAAGCTCTTTCTCTCAGGAAATTCTGGCTGTAGGATTTACTGGGTATTACAATTTGGTTATGGGTATAGACAATATGAGACATTCAGATTGGATTAAAAAGCCTTTTGGATTGCTTTCTATTCCCTAGACAAAATTTGCTATTGATGTGCATTGCTCCAGTTCTGTTGATTTGTTACACTCTGAGCTGGCCTGAAATTCTGTCTAGCAATAGGTTTCAGCAGAACGTGACTTCGGTCAAGCTATACTGGTTCACACCAGCAGAGACTTTGGGGAGAATCTGACTCCCTGTTCACAGCAAGGAGCCTGTGAAGTCTCGGTGATGCTTTTTAGTAAACTGATATGCAGATTTACTACAAATATGTTTGCTGTGAAGTGGTATGGATTTCAGAGCACCGTGTGAGAGTTGTCAATTATGTCGATTAACAGAACACGAGTCGGGAAGTTCTCTTCTGAATGAGGAAGGTAGTGTAGGAATTTTTTGTCATTTATAGACTTTTTCTTCACTTTCAGTAGAGGGAAGGAACAGCAACCGGTACAAAAGGGAGTCCATTGTGACTTGGTAATGATGGGACTGTAGTGCCACACTTCTATTCAGTGATACAATGCTTGTTACTACAGAATTTCCATGTTTCAGAGTTTTATCGCAGCTTGAAAAATCTAAAAAGCTCAGCTATAAAAGACAGCAGCAGATCTAAGAAAAAAAGGCATAAAGAAATAGAAGTTATATGCTGAAACAGTAGTTCTAAATAGCATCTTCCAGCTTGAGAATCACAAGGTGGAAGTCAGATATTCTTAAAAAGACAAAAAGCCTCCCACATAATCATCATTGCAATGGAAATACTAATTGATATTTTTGTAATACAGATGTTTCCTTCTTGATTCATATTTCGATGACTTTATCTTCTACTTTTTGTGTAAATTGAGTTCAGTAAATACCCTGGAAGGAAGTACAGAAGAGTATGTAACCTGAAGATGGGTGTGCAGGCTCACCGCTGATAACTGCTGGGTGGAATTTCAGGTTTACTGGTGAAGGGAACTTGACTTGCTTCTTGGCTGCAGTGGAGTCAGGATATAAAATGTTATGGTGGTGTAGAACAGAAGAATTCCTTTATGCACATACCAGGTTTAGCATATCCTTCGGATGTTTGTAGCAAGTTCCACCATTTCCACACTGACTGCTTTTCAGGCTAGAGCACGCAGAGGGACTGGGTGCAAAAGTCACCAGATAAGTGCTTCTGGGTTTGTGATCCTACCCTTTGAATTTGGAAAAATTGCTTAGCATTATTTTCATACTTTTTGAAAAAATATTTGTGGGTGTGCTTTGAGTTAGGTTACTTAGACAAATCAGCTTGGAGTTGAACATGTTGTGTCCCTCTGGCATCCTATGCTGTAATGAGACAGATTTTGGAAAAAGTAGCTCTATTTTATTTTTTTTTATCCAAAGAAATAGGAGTCAGATAAGATATCATGGCTTGATAGCGATCAGTGTACATTGCTGAATAAAATCAGATCTTGTCTTAAAGTGTTTCTGTAACTGCCAGTCAGTGTGTGCAGAACTTGGGTCATGGTACAGTGACACTAGACAGAGTTCAGAGAAGTACAGCATACAGGCAGAGTAGCTTTTTGAGCTGTGGTAGTTCAGCCACACTGTAGTAGCATGTTGCACTAACCATTCCAAATCCAGTTATTTCCTCTAGTATACTAAAACATTAATGGTACATTGCTGAGGGTAGAATTACTTCATCATTCAATTTTCCAGTTTTATAGTGCAAGGCAGGGAATGCGTGGATGTGCAGCAAGTGTACATTCTGGAGTTCTAAACTTTTCAATCACTCTGAATATGAAGGACTGTCTTTCCCCATCTGAGGACTGCAGAGCTTGTTCAAACTACAAATACATTGAAGTGCATTTCCAAAAGTGCTTAAAATCTATGGTCAGGGGAAAGATTTTTAGTGTATATGAATCCAACACATCTATTAGGCTGGAAAGAAAATGACTTGTTGGATTTTTAATGTTTCAAAGAATATCTCTCCCTCATGAACGCCAGCACTTATTTCTGTCCCTCTTTACATAAGAGTGGACAATGACATATTTTTCTAGTCTGTCTCCACTGAGCACTCAGGGCCATAAAATCAAATTCTTCATTTCAAGTTCTATGGATTCAGTTCCTTTTTTTTTTTTTTTTTACCTGTTACAAACGATATCTTCAGATGTTTTTATAATGATACCATTAAGCATACCAAATGAAATTTGTACTTACATAGTTCACCTAGGACTGCATCTGACTTTTTCCAGGTACGTCCCCTTTCTCTACCTAGATATTTTATAAAGGAAAAAATGAGTTAATGTGCCTGCTCAGGACTCTGATGAGCTGATCAAGGCCATTTGCAGACATATCTATTGCATATGGTCAAATTTACAGTATAGGAATAATGAACCTAATGTGTGCACACCGAGTAGGTGATCTGTGTGAGCACAGTAAATTCAATTCACTCTGAACTTACTGTATGTGTATAAATCAAGGATGCATCCCAGACACATTAGTCTCACTGCATTTCATTTCGACTGGGAGAACCTGGACAGAAATATGGTAGCCCTAAGCTTCCCACATTCCACTCTCCACACACAAACACGTAATAGGTTCATGTCTTGAACCCTTAGTCTCTCTTGGGCTCTCTGTTACTGTTGATACAAGACATAAATCTCAGGTTGTGTTCTCATGACTTTGCAGTTATTTGCAATTTTCTGATAGGACCAACAGTCTTTAAATCCTTCTGAGTCACCTGTTATAGACTTTTAGGTGGGAAATAACAGACTGCCCTTGATTTAGCACTGAGGACAATTCAGTCGAAAATCTCTTCTCTGTGTAATGCCCTGGTATCTGACAAACCACTCCAAGTGAGCTTTGCAGACGTGTTCATTGTTCTCTTTGTTTAATGTTCTCTGTTGTTTTCTTAGCCAAGTTTCTTTGGTATTTATTAATTGAGAGTTGTAAGTTATTCAGTTAATCTAACACTTGATCAGGAATTTCAAATCACCATTTGAGAGGGAACATGCCCTAAGGCAGTTGTTATTTATTCTGGTCAGGTAATTCCTTTCTGGGCTGTTTAAACACCACCGTGTTTTCTGTAACAGTGAGGCTATCCAACTTAGGAAAGGAGTTTGCAGAAGTCTGTTGTTCTGCTTCTTTAAAAGTTCAGCTAAGTAGACTGCTTAGTGTGATAATGATAATCAAGTATTAAGATGGGCAGATAGCAGCATAATTAAGAATATGCAACACTGCAATATAAAGTCCAGGCATCTGGTAAGGATTAGATTTGCTGGCTAAGCAAAATCATGAAGATAAAAACCATTTTGACAGATCTGGTAGGGAGAAGAAAGATGAATACATTACCATTTAATCTGCCCTTGTAGCACTGAGAAATCCCGTCATTGTTTTCTACTTTAAATATTTCAACATCAAAAGCCAAATATTTGGCTCTCTGGGAAAAGTTCTCATATTTATATGTATCACCTTTTGCTAAATTCTCACTTAAGTATTTTAAGTATTTTATTCCTGTGTGGAGGATATATCAATTATTACTGCTCCCATTTGGATTTTAGGAGATTTCTCCATTCAGAGGTTGGAGTATGAGTAAGTCTGACCTGATCTTCCAAAAAAGCCCAATAGTCGTGAAGCTCCATAGTACAATTGCTCTGGGGCAACCCATAAGGAAGAAGTTAGAATAATCCTGTGGAAATATGAAAGACTGAGCTATAATAAAAGCACTGTGATGATTCAGGGGCTAGCATATACAAGCCAGATTTGTAGTTAATAAACAACCAAGCTTTAATCACTGCAAGTAGATTGCTCCCTTTACACCTATAAAAAAGTGCTTTGAAAGTTGGGCACTTAGTGAGAACTGTGACATGAGAGAATTACACCTCATCATGTTTATCAACAAGGTAAAGCCATAACACAAGCCTTCATTCTCCCTTTTCTTCCTTCTCCCAAAACCAACAACCTGCACACCACCAAAGCATTAAGCTCTATTTAGTGAACTGTTAGAGCAGGTTTTTCCTGGACCTAATAAGGCAAGTGTCTGCAGCTCCAGAATAAAGTGGGAAACTGAAGAAAGCTTTGAATTTCAAACATCTTTCAGTGAGGAATTAGTTTTAAAAGACATACAACAATAAGCCATGAAATAAGTCCAGACACCATAATTCAGGGATAGAATATGCTATGAAACTGGCAGGCATCCAGGCCAGAGCCAGGTGCCTGTTTTGGATTAGATTCAAGTGGCCTTAGGCCACCTACAGAGCTTTCAGGTAAAATTTGGAAGCCGCTCACCTCAATATGCCCTACCTTACTTCTATTTCAGGTACTTGTGAAGGATTCCCAGATGGCTGGCCCTCATCCAAAACAATATGCTTTCAAATCACATTGTCTCTATACTGTGATGAGGCAGGTTTCAGAAAAAATTGTATCTGGAAAAGAGAGACTTAATAAACTGCCCATTTTCCTCAGTTTGCAATGAGAAAATTTTACTAATGAGAATAGCATTTATGTTGTGCTGCTCTTGACACCCTTGCTGTGTGACTGCAAATGAGCAAGACACAAGTGCACATACACATAATCAAAGGGACACAAAAGGTAGATCCTGAAAAAAAGATCTTGCAGCTTAGACTGTTACACGTAAATAAGTATAAAAAAGTAAAAGTACTTTGCCAATCTAATTAATATTTTATCTATCAGATTTTTTTGTTTATTTTTAATTCCATTTTATTCTGGATCATAAAAATAGGCCAAGGTAACCCAAATTGTAGACATCAGGGTGTAGACTTCTGACTGCAAATAATTTTTGCTTGACTGTGGCTAAGTCCTAGACATGTGATGCCTTCCATAGTCCCCTGAATGATCCTGTGCATATCCCGGTACACATCATGCAGTGTGAGACCCTGGTTTCATACCGTGAAGGAAGCAGGCACTGCTGGCCTGGCAGAGCTGGAGTCAGCCCCCTTCTCCCTGTGAGATGCAACTCAGTAAAATTATCCTGCAAGCATGGGTAAAAAATAATCAGGTTACCCTCAAAAAGACTAATCAGTTTCAGTTTCTGGTTATGAAGCTCTAGCACAATGTTGCAGTGTCTGCTTTGCCAAGAAGGTTTAAATCCCATTTAAATTCAAGCTAAAAAAACCTGCTCTCATTAAAAGTAAAATGATTGAAAAGGCCATGAAATCACTTTTATTGATATTACACTCTTAAAAGAGTTCATCAATGGAGCAAAACAGCAGCACTTTCACAGCATTTGGTATTTCTTAAAGGAGAAGAAGGGAAGGATATTGATTCTAAGGCACCTCCCAGCAAACATGAACACACCTAGCATTAGGCTCATACGTAAAGGTTTGCTGAGTAGAGCTTCAACCTGCCTTACTCCAATTTTCATTAATATTCTATTCTGCATTTCTCATATTGTACTTTCCCAGCTACCTTTACATTCTTGCTCCACTAGAGCGCTTGTCTTAATACCCAAGGTCAGAACTGCCACCATAAAGGTTGGACTCTACCCTTACTGAATTCAGGTGAAGAGGGGCTGGTAATTTCAGTGTTAACAGGCGCACAGCCTAAAATGATTTCATTCCTTTTTCTTCCCATCATCCAGCTCTATTGAAAATAGACAAAAATCAAACAATTTCCTCTTCCTACACGCACGCAGTAAGATATTATTAAATGTTGTCACAGCAACCAGTGCAACAGTGAGTTTGTAAAACAACCGTTTGAGACCTCAACATGCTGAAATCACTCTGGAAATCAACACCACAGTTAGGGAATAGTTTTGTTTGCAAATTAGGAATGCAAAGGCGGGCAGCTGTGGTAAATTAAAAACTGTAAGCTCAGCTCTTGGGATAGGGACCAATTTTCTGTTCTGTGTGTGTTCAGCACCTAGCTCAAAGGAGTCCTGTGCAACTACTACTACCATATTCTTCATCTGTTATCATCATCATTTGGCAAGTAAAATAGTGGTATAAATATCCTTCTTTGTGGAAAATAAAATACAAGTCATGAAGGCCTTGTTTTCCTGGTGAAAGAGTACAAAGCAAGTTAAATATTTAGAGTTAATGCCCTTACACAAAGCTGTGAAGTGATTGCTCACTGCCATTGTGGTGCAAAATAGCCTACAAGAAATGAGAATTTGGTCCTCAAGAAGTACAGCTTACCAATGTCTAACACAAACCCCACTCTTGTTATGGTACAAGAGTTTGAAGCCTTTCACTACACAGCAAATAGAGTATCTATGCAGATTTATTAGACAACGCCTTCTTTGTATAATATTGTATGGTGCTGTAAGCCCTTTCTTAAAGAAGCAAATATGGAACAGCTCCATAATTCTGTGGGAGACATTTTCTTGTTTGATTGCCAAGCTGTAGTTAAAATTCCCACTGAGAGGTCCATTTTGAGTAAGAAAGAGATGAAGGTGGTGGGTCTGGGCAGACAACTACAAAAGGAAGATGAACACACACTGAACCAGAAGTAAAAGCACCTACTTTTCACAGGAAATGGGCTGGTACTTAATTAAAAATTGTAAAACAAAGTATTATTGGATACACTGCAATTGTTAGATAGAAGGGACTGAAAAGGCTCCTGAACATCTTTGCAGTCTAAGTTCCCATAAGAAGTCTGAAGTAACAAAGGCTCATTGATGAGGAAAGGGGGGGAATTTTTTAATAGAGGAATCCCAGGAGCCAGCCAAAGAAGCATTATCTTGTATTAAAAAAATCTGCAAATAATGAAATTCAGAGGAGAGAGAAGCCAATTTTCTTCTTTGCTTGGCCCATGAAATTAGTAGCAAATAAAAGAAGAAACACATGTAAAAAGGACTGGAGACTAAATCTTCCCAGCAACATTCTTCTCAGGGTATGTTGTTCAAAATAGAACAGGGATTCATGTTCAGAAATGCTGAGCAGGTTCAGCTCTTGATCTCAGCTGGAGCTGTGAATTCTTGGTACTTTGGAAAATTAAGTCCCCAGAGAGCACTTGAAATTTTCATCCCAGGACTCAAACTCCCACCCTGACACTAACTGGATGGAAGGAGGAAAGTTGTCATCAGAGATCTTGTCTTAAAAGGCAACGCAAACCGGTGCACTTGTGGGAACAAGTCACATCAGCAGAAGTTACCTTCCCAGTTCAGAATAAAATGAAAAAGCAAGCTAGACTTGGGTGAGATGAAGCAGTGCTACTAGAAGTAGGGGAGAAAAAAATAACTTCTGGTCTCTATTGGCTGAAACAAGTATGTTTTGTTTACAGAGATGAAAAGAAGAACCAATAAGAAATCAGTGAGGTACCATTTCATCCCAATGCCATTTGTTTTGGGGTGGAGTAACCTCATACATTCCTATTATGGAAGACAGAGGTTGAAACTTCCATGTGGATTTTCTTTCTTGGCCCAGTTTATCCTTTTTCTGGGGTGCAGATGCTGGCTGACTGTAGCAGAGACTGGGCTTTCCTTCCTGCACTTGATGCCAAAGTATGTCTGAAACCAATACTAGTGTCTTAGAAGTAATTTGCAGGGGTTTTAAATATGTCTTTGTGACTCCGTAGGCTGCACAGCCTTCCGGGGGTAGTGCAAATCAGTATTTATAAAAGCACTTTTTCAAAGTGGATCTTTGAACCTGCTGGACTGCACGGTTTCTCCCATGCCATTTTTGATCCATTGTATAAATACAAATTTTGGCACGTGCACAACATTATAAACTGCATAATTGTTTTTATTAGAGTTCTGTGAGTTTGGAGGTACCTGTGCTTTAATTACACTTGGCAAGTTTCCAGGAAAACTCTTCTAAAATGTGGTGCTTGCAAAGCCTTAGTTGGGCCACCCACAATGACAGCTTTTATTTTTCTTCTATTAGTGATGGACATTTTCATTTAATTTTGGCCTGGGTGTGTGACAGAGCCGCCATGTACTGAGCTGCAGCTTCCCTCTGTTCACTTTTCAGCCGCAGACTGTGTCGGGATACTGGCAGAAACTTGTGACATTTGGACCCAAGCCAAACGAATGCTATTTGCAGAGTTTTTTCGGTTGTCTTTCTTGCTTCCTCGGCCTCCCCTCCCCCTTTTAAAAATTGCTGGTGACACTAGAAATGCAAGTCGGTTAATCTCTTCTAAAATCTAAGTGTTAGCCTACAGCACTGACTGCAAGAGAAATGCAGAACATTGCTCTGTGAAGTCTCTATATGTCAGCCATAAGCACCCAGCATGGAGGTGGTTTTAGTTCCGCTCCTGAGCCCAAATCTCTCGCGTAGCAGGATAGAGCAAGTACAATGGTAACAAGTCAGCAGGATAGCTGGAACTTCATACTCTGTGCCAGAAAGTAGGATGTCCAGCTAGCACAAATAAATGTGTAGAACTAATCAAATTAGGATGGACATGCTGTGTAATACAGAGAAATGCATGTAAGCAGAAAATTGTGTTTAATATTTGTAATCAAAAGCATTTATTTGGGACTATAACAGCCCAGTGCTACGTGCAATTTGGGTGAGGAAAAAATGTAAACATTGTTTCTTTGATTTTGTTGGGAGTTAGGGTACAGCAGGAGTGCTGGATAAACCTCCCTTTCCAGTGGCTGTGATTAAAAAGCTATGTGAAATGAATTTAAGGGCTTATTGACAGAAAATATTACTGTGAATGGTGGTGAAAACTTATTCCACAGAGATTACTCTTTACTGCACAGAGTATGCCAGAATTTATAGGATGCAATCTGAAAACTGTGAGTTTAGAGACCATTTGAGGAAATAACTTCAGTCCTAATACCACGTTTTGGGGCTTCTGCAGAAAGCAGAAATTAATACAGAAACTGGTGAGACAGTGCAATTCTGTTCTGTGAACTTTTGAGCCCTTAAGGAACAGGAATTAATGGAGGAACCACACTAAGTTAACCAATAGATGTTTTTGTTACTTGCACAGCTTCCATGTTAGCTTTGGAGCATAACTTCACTTTGGAGCCTCTTCAACTTGGGGCAAGGATGAACTTGATGGGTTTTGAAAACTCCTAGCTCATTCTAAAGAGGGTCATTTCATTGGTACAGGGGTTTCCATGAAGACTTCTCCACAAGGAGTTTCACCCAGCATGTGGTTATATACACTCACTGCAACTGAAGGCAGGGCTTCTGTGCTTCACAAGAGTGAGATATTCGTGAGGATAAACATAAAGAGAGCATAAAGATTCAACTGGAAGGATGCTGTAGAGTGCTTACCTGTATCCTGAATAACCCAACAGGTATTTCGTTTGGTAAGAAATAGTCACAGAAATGGTCAAGTAGGAATGGACAGTTGCCAAAACTGAATGCTGAGTTAGCAAAAAACGTATCTGCTCTGATTCTCTTATGCATATTCAATCAATATGATGTGACTAGCTAAACAAGCCCTCACTGCACCATTTTCCTATTGGAAGTACTCTGCTTCCAGTCACCCAATCACATGCGATTTAAATACGGTGTAAATTATTCAAATTAATTTCTAATACAAATGTATCTGGAAAAATAATCTAGGTTGACAGAGGAAGAGGTGACAGCTACCAGACAACAGGCTTCTGTGAATCATTCACTCATCTCAGTGGTTGTGAATGTCTCACATAATAAAGAATTTGCTCTGACAAAGGCAGCAAACCAAACACAATGGTGTTTTAATTCAGGGCATATTTCTTCTGCATGCCTGTCAGTCATGGCACCGATAATGTGAGTTCTGTGTGGGGCTGGACTCTATCACGATGGCTGCGACAGCGTAGTTCCTGGGCAAAACAGTCTATAGAAATTAATGAGAAAAGTGGGATTCAGAATTAGAAATAACAGAATTATTAAAAATAATAATCCATTTGCTCTGATAAGCTAGCAAATGGAAACAAGACATCCAACATCTTTGCATCTAGACGTCATGACAAATGACACTTTGCATGCAAGTGTGATCTGTCTAGAGCACGTGGATGAGAAGCCCTGGGGAAAATTGGGCCACGCTCTTGCAAGTCTCAGTGTGGTGAGGAAAGTGAAGCAGCAACTCAGTGCTGGTACAGAGTAGCAAACCTACTTTGCCTTGCAGATATGAGAAGAACCCTGACTTCCTGAGCCATGATACATAGGTGATCTCTTTATGCTGGAGATGCCTCCCCAAGAGGACTATTATTATCTACAGTGCAGTGCTGCTTAAGCATGACAAGCTTCTACTGGGCCTCCACACTTGTATTCACTGGTACTGGAGGAGTTTCTCATGTTGGTGGAACACAGTTACAACAGGTGGGTACAAACAAGTAGGAGAAGAAGACGACCTACTGGAAACATGGCAAAACTGATCAGCATAAAAAAGTGATAGCAGCATCCAACCTGACAGCTTAGGGTGACTAGAGAACAGTCCAGCAGTATGGTAATGGTTATCTCTGGAGGAGCATGTGCTTGCTGGTCATCTGAGGTGGGAATTGCTGGGGAGTAGGGGGAGGGAAAAACCCCTCTGGCTGCATTGTTTACTACACTGCTGACTGTGGAGCTTTATTTCTGTAATGTTTTGCATGGTAACTATGTTTGCACATGGTAACGAGCTGCCTGCAGGATTCTCTGATGTTTATGACCATCACTGCTGGGATCATGATTGACTCGGAGAGCAAAGTACGATGTTGTCTGAGCATGTTAACTGATCAATGTTGCTGCCTACAGGCCAAGAAAGGTTGGGGTCCCCTGCCTAATGCCAACTCAAATTTGGACGCATGTCATTTATAGTCATGCAAAGCAGTGTCACATTTGTTTCTTCTTCTTTGATCATACTCAGAAACTATTAAACCCCAGGGTGAAATTTTAACTCCAGAGAAATCAAGAGCAAAACTTCCTTCAGTGGTGCTAGGGTTATGGTGAAAGTTGTCTTTTTGTTTCTTAAACTCTCCTTGCAATTGCTGGAGAACAGTATTTATGTCCCTCCCCTCACAGTAAATAAAACGTCAGTCTTCACAGTCAGGCAGTCTACTGAAAACAGTCAAGTCTGTCTGTTCGGGTTGTTGAGGGCCAATAATAAAATTACAGCCCAATAATTTGATATTTTTCTCCTATTATCTGCAATGCATAGCATGCTTTATGTGTTCTGCTCCACTGGGACCATCGTAAACCTGTAGCCAGCTATTCCATGTGAATACACACAGTGGGGGATGACAGGTGCACCATTGCAGAACGGGCTTCAAACTTTCTCATAATATATTCAGCGAGATGATAATGTAACCCCACTGGGAAACAGGGAGAGGTGAAGGAGAAATTCCACACCTTATTTAATGTTTAAAGGCAGGAAATGCTTTAGAAGGGAAAATATCTCTGATCTGTGTAATCCACTGCCCCAGACTAGTTACCATGAACCCCCGGTGAAGGAGGTAGATTGAGGAGATGACCTCCAGCTCACCTCAGCCCCCATTGTGCTCTCCTGCTCCTGTGCCAACTGGAGCAGTGAGGCACCTGAAATCACACAGCTACCGCTCGTTTCCAAGGTGTGACCCTGGGACAGGGGAGATTTGGAGTGTGATTGGACTGAGACATGTACTGGAGAGCTCTGCAGCCCAAAAGGGAGCTCATGAGGTGAGGGACACTCCTCCACGTGCAGCCAGAACCACCAGAAGCAAGGTCTGTACTGGTTTCCAGGCTGGACCAGTCTCATTCACTTCAGTGCTTCAGTTTCCTTTCAGATTGTTTAGATCATTGATCCTCTGCTGAGGTGTCCTGTAGAAGGGAAAGTGTAACCTCGTATGGCCTGGACTGGATTTTGGAGGCCAGAGCCTGGTGCTGCATGGCCATGGAAGCTGCTGTGAGAGGCACCTCCTGGGCACCCATCAGTGCAACTGGTCCTGGCTGTCACAGAATCACAGAATCACAGAATTCTAGGGTTGGAAGGGACCTCGAAGGATCACCCAGTCCACCCCCCCTGCCAGAGCAGGGTCACCTAGAGTCCATCACACAGGAACGCATCCAGGCAGGGTTTGAATGTCTCCAGCCAAGGAGCCTCCACAACCTCTCTGGGCAGCCTGGTCCAGTGCTCCGTCACTCGCACAGTGAAAAAGTTTTTCCTGATATTCACATGGAACCTCCTGTGCTCCAGTTTGCATCCATTGCCCCTTGTCCTATCATTGGACGTCAGTCCCAGCTGTGCTTCCTCCCCAAGGATCTTTGTTTGATTCCTCTGTTTGATGTCCGTGATCCCATGAAGGTGCCTTTAGAAATAACCCAAACCAACAGCCATTCCCTCCAGGTGATGGTGCCCTGGGAGCCGGAGGGCCGGTACCGGGCTCTGCTCCTTCGCCCCGCACCATCACAGAGCTCTGGGCCTTCTGACCGAGCCCCGTTCCTGCCCCCCGGTGAAGCCCCCCCGTGCCCTGGGGTCGGGCAGGTGTGTGCCCGCTC
>VZRW01001045.1:2772304-2826451 GCA_013398125.1 Aegotheles bennettii | reverse complement strand
CCGCCGGGGCGGCTGCGAGGCAGAGCCCAGGTGACCATGCGGGGGATCCGGGCTCGCCCGCCGCACGCTTCGGGCAGCAGGTAGCACGGCAGGGGCGCGGCGGAACATGGACTGTCTCCTGCTCGTCGTCTGGACGGTACCTGCCGCGATCCTCGGCGGCAGCTCCATGCAGCCCCCGGCCCTCCCGTGGCTCGGCAGCGCTGTAAAGGCAGGTCGAGAGCACTTTCTTTTGCAGTCGCCCCGTGTGCTTCCATGCCAGGTCATTGCACGGTGCCTGGTCTCTGCCTTCCCGTGTCAAGTGAACCTCTCCCAATACTCCTGTTCTCTCTTTTTTTCTCTTGCAGACCCTTCAGCTGTGCTGCCTCTGTTGCGTGTCTCATGCAGCCACTTTACCCGGTGACAGCAGCAGGGAATTGAACCATGGTTCGTACAGCTCTTTCTGTGTCTGTCTCTATGAGCCTTTGCATGGGTGCTTTTTCTGGTGGGCTGAGCATTTAGAGGGGAGCAGCCAGTGCTGGGGGAACATAAAGCCAGAGCAAGTTGGCTGCTGTTTAAAATAACTGACTATGGGCAGAGATTAACTTGTTAAGCCCTGTGTGCAAAAGCTAAAGGGAATGATATACAACAGCAAAGCAAATGAATGAAGTGGTAAATACATCCACGTTTACATGTCTGGTTGGGAAGATACATGTGTGTGTAGCCACAACAACAAAACCTCGTGTGTCAGTTATGGAAGCAGTAAGATAATGAAAAGATTTGGGTGGGAGAGCAGAAGAAGCTGTGCAGTGCAGGCTAAGGAGAAAAACCTGGGGAGAAAGGACTGTGAGGGAGAGCTCAGGAGCTGTTTGTTCCCAGGTTGCAGAGACTAACACTTAGATGCTGATGACTTTGGGAAGTTTGAAGTGCAACATATGCTTTTTATTGGGTGCAAGTGGAAACAAAGTACAATAGAGAACCACACCAGAGTGCAGAAAGCAAAGCCCTTTTGCACCCTATCCTCTGCTCACTGGGAGATTCCCTTTCTCCAGCAGCTGCTTGCAGTTTTTGGCCACCAGCCTGCTTAGTGTCCTCAACTCCTGCCGCTGATTAACACCGCTCCAGGAAAGTGAAACTTCTTGATGTATTGTTTTCACTGTCTAAGGAAAAACAACCTATGCCTGGTAATGTTTTCAACTTAGTGTGTGTCAAATAAAGTCTATTCAGGCAAAGAGATTGATAGTTTTTGCAACATCTGTTGTAACACAAGAAGAAGGGGGGTTTCTTCTTTTTTAATGGTGTTATTTCAATTTAGGAAGAGAAATGAATTGTTTTAGAGTAAAATGCATGGACATCTTTATTCACAGAGAAATACAGCTCAAAAATGAAATGGGGTTGGGAAGCAGTTTATTCAGCACAATTACTCCTATAACCAGGAATAGGTGCAAAGGTCCTAGTTCAGCAAATGGCTAAAATTCAGAGCCAGCTTCCAGGGTACAAGTAATCCCTGCATGGCTAGAGCAACAGCAATGGTAATGGACTTGAAGCTGGGCACCTGCTTATGCAGCTAGCTGAATCATGGCCTCTGTTTTTCCTTTCTTAGGTGGTTGTGAGTAATCTTAGTCTTCTCCTCACAAATGGTTTTGTAATTTTTCACATACTTTATCTAAAACAATGAACTTCCTTGACATGCAATTAGCAATGGCTGACTAAAGGTTATTAGGTAGGATGTAATCTCTTTCTGCTGAAGGTCAGTTACAATTTGAAACACAGTCTAATCAAGTCACTACAAAGAGATGAGGTCTCACTCAGTTAAGGCATTAATAAATTAATCCTTTAATCCATTTGAACAAGTGGTACAGTTCTACAAAGTCTCAGTCATGGCTACCCCTACAGTGATACAATATTTGCTGCATTCTTAGGGAAGAAAAATTGTCAAACCAGAGCGACCTTCACATTTGACAGCAATTAATACAGGGGGAGGGGAAAACCTACAGATCTGCTGGTGATGACAAATGTCTTCAGAAGAGCGATTGTGGGAATATTCACAGCTATGCTATTTAGTCTGCACCTCTCAGTGGGGCAGAAAGGAAACAAACATTGTTTGAGAGCCTGTGTGACTTATAGGGGTGAATTTATGTAGTCAAGCCTACACACACATATCCTGCAGAGCTTTCAGGCCATTCCCTACATGAGGGAATGCTTCATGCCATAGTGAGAGCCTGATGCTTATGGTGTTAGAATGACACTTATGTTATTTGTTGGATACAAAAGCTGATGGCTAACTCTTTATCATTACAGATTATGTGTTTGTGACACCCATCAAAGTGGATTCCAGTGGATCATACATTTCACATGATGTTTTGCACAGTACTAGGAGAAAGAGATCAACTCAGAGTTCAAAGAGTTCCTTGCACTACAAATTTTCAGCATTTGGACAGGAACTTCACTTAGAACTTAAACCTTCAACCATTTTAAGCAACAGTTTTATTGTCCAGGTACTCGGGAAAGATGGAGTCTCAAATTCTCAGGAACGTGAAATTGAGCAGTGTTTCTACCAGGGATTTATAAGGAACGATAGCACCTCTTCGGTAGCGATATCTACATGTGTAGGCTTGGTAAGTGTTTATCTAAAACAAGTTAGCATTACAAGTGTTTTCATACATGGAATAGTAGCTGAAGGTATGTAATTCATATAATATTCAGGATGCCATACACCATTTGGTGATTTCCTCATGCCACTAGTTGCTATTGCATTTAATAGAAGAGGTTTAGTTATAGCCATTGAACTGCATTACATCCTTTGTGTGTTTGGATCAGTCTTTCAGGGAAAAAAGCAGAAGACTGGCTGGTAGTCCTAGTAATTATCCCACAGCAATTTTCATTTGTTATAGTTTGTAATAGTTTTCACATACTTGCTTGCTTTTAAGTAAATGCTTTTCCAGCCTTTGAACTACTATGAATTAAGCCAGAAGAAATAATCAATCCATAAATGTGTGAGAAAAAAATATTATACCTTGGTTTGTCAATGGCTTGAAGGAAGGGTGAATTTCCTAGCTCAGCAGGAGTTATGAACCAATTTCCCTTGATTTCCTTTGACAATTTCAGCCTTATTTGGATTTATAAGTCTTGATTAGTTGATCTTCTATGAATGTGTTAAATGGGAAATATGCAATGATAGTATTTATGGCTGTCATCCAAGTTCATGAAAATTATTCCTCACAAATTATTTTTTCAAAATAGGTTTGATAGTACTCATTGCCTGCAGAAAAGCCTTAACTGATGTAATTCAGAACCAGTCATCTATGGAATTAATAGTTGTTGATGTTTATCAGTCTTTAGCCCTTGCACTTGCAAAGCAGTCTCCTATGGATGCAGATTAAAGCAGTGACATTTAAGTGTTAGGTATATGAAGTTATCTATATGCTTTGTGGTTGACTGAGGTCCAGAGGATATGTTGGGTCACCCTCCAGCAATCTGTTTTGCAAAGGTACTTGTCCATAAGGGCTATTAAACTGAACAGAAAAGGAGCACTTGAGACACCCAGTGTTTCCTTTGAAATAGTAATCAGTGACTTGAGAAGGGGGTGGCTCATTAGGAAGAGCTGTTGAATACTGATAACTGCTTGAAGTAGTCTGGATTATATTATGAATGCTCTGCTTTTGTTTCTCAGCAAGAATTAGTATCTTACAATTCATTTGAACATTCGCAAGCACGACTTCGGAGCAGGTGCCAGGAACTGGAATTGAAGCTTTCTTTTGTTTTTCAAGTTGTTTCTGTAGTGCTGAACTGTTAATACTGGATGTGCTTAGTTATTTCTGTGGAAGCTTCATTTTTACAATTGCTAGTTTTTGCTGTGTTTATTCAGAAAAAAACTGTTTTCACTTATTGCAGTGTTTGTCTTTTCCTCTAAGAGAAGTGCTCTACTTGCCCACAACAGTTACAGTTTGGGTGATCTCCCCTGTTTGGTCAGGTTTAGTTTTTTAACATGCTTTATGAGCTAAGTGAAGCTGAGCTTGTCAAGTCTTGTCTGGAGAAGGAAGGCTTAAGTCTGCCTCAGGTCACAGAGAAACAGAATGTGGTGATCTTAACTGAGACTGAAATGGATCTTTTACCACTGTCTCGACATAGAGATTGTTATGACTGGTAAGCTTCACTTAGAAAAAGTCCAGAAGCTGATAAAAAGAGAATAAATGCTGTGGTATTAACAAATTTATTAGGGCAGAACCTTTTTCAGTACTTAGATTATCATCAATTAGAATATGTCTTTCTTTAATCAGTTCCAACATTCAACAGATTTCACCTTAAACTGTTATTTTAAATTGGTAAATGAAGTAAACCTTTACTTATAATCTCCTGCACAGTAAGTAACACAAGTAAAGTGTAATTGTTCTTTTCTCCCTATCCATTTAATAATTGCAGTGCACCTAATGAATTCCAGGCAAGTAACTAACAGGATTCTTAGTCTTTAGTTTGCAAGGCTGCCTTCTTAAAAATGTCGTCAGCTGTCTGTAATGACAACCACGTCATTTCTTACTGTGATCCAAATTCAGTAATCATATGTTAAGTCTGGACGCTGTGCTCTGATCAAGAGAGCCTTGTGAATAGCTTCTATATCCTCTTTGCACCAACTACTTTTGTCACTTGGTTGCCCTTCTTTCCTATTCGCTTTGTTCACTGCAATTAAACCGAAAGTGGTGTTTCTTCTATATGGTTGGTAGCACTAATCTTTCCATTGTTCCTTTCATTAGCAATAGCTTCTCTACAATAAAACTGCAGTGACCCATTCTTTCAAGCCTGGAACACCACAATGTGATTTGGAAGCAATTGCATTTCAATAGACTACAGGGACTCTTTGATCTAATTTTTTGGATGACCTAGAGTATTCAGTCATTCAGCTGTCTGTTATCTGCCATTGCCTGCAGAGTAGACTTTTGAGAAAGTCTATATGAAATGGTTTGTTAGACAGGATGACCTTAATTTAACACTGGAAAGGAGCAAGAATTTGTTACTTTGGTACAGATCTATTAAGGGGTGTGTGTATCTTACTCACATTTTGATAGCTTAGTTGACAGTAAGGCCCCACTTTTTTACTCTGATTTGTTGATTTGAGACCGAATGTTTCCATCAGCCAACACAATTTTCTTGATGTGTCAGAAAACAAAACTGGATCTATTCTCTTTGTCTGAATATGTACACTTAATACATCAAGTTAGCATTTTAGGAACACGTGTACAAGTTTATTATGAGTACTGTCTCTTGCCTTTTCATCATCAAAGTGTTGAGGTGCTTTGATTTTCAACAGGAAACTTGCTTTCTTCTTTTGCCCTTTCCTGCCTCAGTCAGCATCCTTTACTTGCTGGAGCATCAGTTGGACTTGATCTTAAAAGTACTTCCAATAAGAATGATTCTGTGACTTTATGATTCTAAGAAAGCTGTGATACTATTTTTTTTAATTGAAATTTCATTCCTCTTGCCCATCCTCATCCACATGTGCTATCTCATCTGCATTAAAACCAGATATCTGTTGCAGGTTCACCATCTTTGACTCCACTTCCAATATGACATTTTCTCTAAAAGCCTTACTACTGTCTTCCTAGCCTGTATATAAACTGTGCGTTGTTTGTCTCTCTTTATATGCTAGCTTTTGTCTCCTTTGTCACCTTACGTGCTGATTATGTTAAGTCTCTTGTATAAAGTAAGTTGTTTGCAGTCACACAGTAAATCCCAGCAGACTACAAGAGAACCTCGGAGATGTCAGCAGTCCAGTTGTGTTCTAGAGACATTCTTAGAGGTCATTTGTAGCTGTGCATTTAGGAACAGGAGTTGCATTCCCCGTGTGAGCTCTCTTACAAAGTCAAACAAGTTTGCACCATAATCCAATACACAACATCCTAGAAATTGGACATAATGAGTGAGTAGTTTATTATATAGCATTTGTGGGGATGTTGCTGCTATTTGCCAGAGGAGACAGATGAGGGTTTATAGCAAGTACAAAACACGTGCGCCCAGAGGAAAGCAACATACGTACAACATAAAGGAACTCTGTTACCTTTACACTGCAGAGGAGACACACATGTTTATTTTGGGTCAGAGAAAATCAGCACAGTTCAGTGGAACAGTTCAGGTCCTTTAAGACTATGTGATACAGTTTTATTGTTCAGGCCAAATTCAGCCCTAAGCAAATGCACTAGCATGGAGGCCCAAGAGGCTGTACTGCCCACACTAGAGGTGAATGTGGGCCCTTTTATTTATGTACCTCAATTAGAAGAGTGGAGTCAGCTTCATGCACTAGCCAGTGCCCTCCTTTGTTTTTTGTAAGATGCGACTGAATCTTTCATTATACAGGGCCTCTTTCTCTTGTCTCAAGTTCTGTTATGTTTGTTAGTGTCTAGTCAAGGGAAGAGAAAGAAGAGGGAAGGATGAATCATGTTACACTCACTGAGCTGTCAGAGGAGTCTACAACTAGAGAAAGGGTGAGATGTAGCACTGAGAGATAAACAGGAGATGTAGTTACTCAATGGAAGTTGTGTGTGCATGTCTGAGGGCAGGACTTTGCTCAAAGTATCAAAGAAGCCACAAAATTAAAGCTGCTTAATGCAGTCTGGCCACCTAAGAGGCAGGCAGGCAAGGCAACTTATGTATCCATTCTTTGTAGTTGTTTAATTGCACCCTGTATTAGCATTGTTGAAGTTCATGCTAACAACGGCCTCTTATTCCTATAGCTCACACTTTAAGTCCAATTAAATACGTTGAAACAAATCCCAAGGTTCTTATGCAGACAAGCTCCTATCAAAATCAGCAAGCCAGACTGCTGGTAAAAGTACAAAATAATTGCTGTTTGCAATGAGGTTCCTTTAGAAACTTGCAGCTGTAAAAATAGGACAAAATTTGGCCCAGTGGGACCTTGAAGAGAAATTAAGTACAGAACTAGTGATTTGACTCATTCTCAAAATTATTTTTAGTCCATCCACAAGCCAATATACAAATCCCATGTCTTCTGCCATTATACCAGCACAACAGCAACAGCATCTGGCATATGAGTTCTTTGACTTTCTTTATATTCACGCACCATTACATCTCCATCCTTTATAAAACATAAACTGTATTTTACAGGATTGTAATTTTGTCCACTGTTTTGATGGACATTTCACCATTATTCAGTACATAATATGGTAAAGTTGAAAATAAGAAAAATCTTTGTAGGAAATTGAAGTGACAATGGGAAAAAGGTATATTCTGGAATGTATTTTAAAGTATGCTAGATACATACAAGACACTGTTTCTGGTCTCAGCCTTTAATTGACTACTGATGGGGAATGAATTATGTGATTAGATTATTGATTCCCCTTCTCCATATCTGTCTGATAAGCTTTCTGTTTAACTCTGGCTTTATCTCTGCCAGACAAAGACAGTGTTATCTCAGGCATTTTGACCCTACTGATTCCTGATGGGTAAGAAGTGGAATTAAAGAGGATTAAGATGGAGAAATAATCTGCTTCTGCTGGACAGGAAAAATAATAGAGATTGCATTTCTTCCAGGTTTTGTATTAAAAAAAACCCTCAAACCCTTGAACATGCGTGGAGGACATACTGTGTCACTGAGAGCACTTTGGCTCCATCAACCTGAACACAGCAGGCTGTGGATGAAGAGCAGCTCACAAAAATGCCCACAGGAGCTGGTACTCTGTCATTTTTTGCTTGCTCCATTATTGCTCAGCTGTCAGTAAGAGCATGCAAATTGTTGCTAGGTGTATTTCAGACCAAACTTCAGGCTGTTGAGAGCGCTGCTGCTTGCACCCTTAAAACAGTTCCAGAAGCAGGGAGGTGTCCATTTGTACATAGTTTCATCCCGGCCTTTCTTGTTAAGCAGCAGCCTTATCATAACTTCTGAAGGAATTAGTAGACTCTATCTATACTTGAAACATAAGCATTTTTCTTGCTGTAGCAAAGTCTTTCCACAAAGCTTAGTTCCCACACTTTCCCTAGTCCATTAGAGAGAAGCTTATAGTCAAATACCCTCATGAGGGTCAGGAGAGGATGACCTGTCTGCACAGACTTGACCTCTTCATAACAGGATGCCTTTGATGTAAATGAGGATTTTTATTTTAAGCGCCACTATTTTCATTTGGACCATACCATCTCTGCTGCCAAGATGCAACATAGTCTCTTCTGCACAGCTGTGAACTGCTGAACATCTAAAACATTTCTCTCTTTAGAGGTAGATTCTAAGTAATAGCAGCTTTAAGTCACCAATAATTAACTAAACAAGGTTTTACTTCTGTCTTTTTCTCCTCTTCCTCCACTTGAGAAGTGTTTGAGGAAGATACCAGGTTTGCAGACCTAGAGTGTAAAGGCTTTTGTTTACCCAAGACACAATGACAGTCTGTGAAACAGTAGTTCAATTCAAGTCCAACTTGGACAGCCCACTTCTAGAGCTCTATGCCTGACACACAGCAGTAAAGTGAGTGGAAAGCACAGGAGTATTTTGGTTGTGCTGTAGCCCTGCTGCAGGGTCCACGTAATTTGAGCAAACAGTGGTATCAACACTGTTCTTAAACATTTTTTCCCAAGCTTACTCCTTCCTTAACCTCTCTGCAAAACCAGTGCCCTGATGATGATGACAGCTTTGTGATTTGCACACTTGTACTCAGTTGGAAACCTGACTTTGATTCAGTGTTGACTGCCCAGTCATAACCAATCTGAATGGTCACTAGGAGTTCATTACCAGCTCTGTAAGTCCCTCAGTCGTTTTGGCACTTACAGTTTTTGTATGTCACAGCTAACATTATTTTAAATATCTTGTAGACTTGGCTAATTTGCAACTTTTTAGGGAAGGGTTTGTGTTTCTGATGCATGGCATGTCCTGTACACTTCAAAAGAGAGAGCAGACTGATCACTGACTGCTCTCCAGTATTGCAAACAGTGAGAGAAGGATGGAGGTCTAAAGACTGTTCTTAATGTCTGTGGTTTTGAAATTCACAGGCCATGGATGGGGGCAAGATAAAAGCTGGGGCCCTGCTAGACAAAGGCATCCTGAGCTGTGATGCCAGTAATGTATCAGTCAGTTTTTTAAGACAATTTCGGAGCTACTTGCATCTGATTTAATTCTTTCCTGCTCATGACTTACAGATTCATAGCTCTCCAGGGATTTTCTAGAAAATACCTGCTTTCTCTTTTTGGGAGTTGCAGTGTCAGGTGATAACTTGACAGCAGCCCCACTAACATCAGCAGCGTTTGCAGTCATCAGAAGTGTACCTTC
The DNA here is from genome assembly GCA_013398125.1 of Aegotheles bennettii. Lineage (NCBI taxonomy): Eukaryota > Metazoa > Chordata > Aves > Caprimulgiformes > Aegothelidae > Aegotheles > Aegotheles bennettii. Next base: position 2,817,213 of record VZRW01001045.1, on the reverse strand, counting down.
TGACTTGACTCCTGACCACATACAGAAGCTGTTAGCTCTGTGTGCCTCACTTTGTAATGGTCTTCTATCAGTGAGCTGGCAGGAGAGGAGTTAAACTTGGTTATTGCTGCAGTGAGAGCAAGCAGTGGTCGGTCCTACAGTGAGTTGTATCAGCTGAAAGTCAGACTTCAGTATCTTTTTTTCTAAAAACCGCTCATTTTGTGTTAGGAAGACTCTGACTACCCCTTAAATGGTATCTGAATTGAACTTTAATGGATAATTACATTACAAACAAGGTTTTCCTCTGTCTTTTTGATCATGTCACTGAGAGCAGAAATGTTGGTTCTTTCTTGCCTTTTCTCATCCTGTTTTAATCCCAATTCTGTTGCTGCAGGTCTACCATAAATTACAGTATGCTAAAGGAATTTCCTATTGATTTGGTCTGACAGTGATTTGACCAGCTATGTGAATAGCTGATGGAAGCAGAACTTAACTTTGGTTCAGACAGAGCATTGACTAAAGCTTGAAGGTAAACATTTACAGAAGAAACCTGAAATCATAATGCCTTGCAGCTCAGCACAGCTTACAAACATGTATTAATTAAGCTTCAGGACTGTCTTTACTGGGTGTTAGAGGAGAACAGCATCCTGGCTCATAATAGGTTGACATCAGTAACCTTTTATTGTTTATCATGCTCGGAAGTCACTAAGAATGAGGGTGAAGAAATGTCAAATAATCAGGTCATATGCAAGTGAATGAGTCTTGATGGTTGAAGCTCAGTACCGTGGGAACCATTATTGTTCAGAGTAATTTCTGGAACATGCAAGTAAATTTCTTTTTTACAATGTTAGTTCACAGGCTAGGGAAAACTACAAACAAGTTGCACAGTCAGATGAAAATCCTTTTCCTGAATCTCATATGTGGTTGCCCAGGAGTTCCTGCCAAAAAATAGTGAAAGAATAAAGTTTGATGGCAAAGATAATAGGTCTTGAAGTTATTCTTGCTGGAATAACAAGGTCCAGCACAAACCTGCTTAACAGAAGAGGAAGCTGAGGCAATAAAGTGATATTTACTTGCATGGACAATAGGGCGTTGGCTTTTCACTCTTCTGTGGCATTAGTGTTTCTAGCTGCCCCACTATGTACACAGCACACTCATGGCTTTATTCTTTGAGGACTGGATTCTTGCTGTTCACAGTGGGATCACTTGAATGCTTGTGCCTGCCTGCCTAATATATGTTAATTGAAGGACTTTTGTGTCTCAACATCTTTATTAATATTAATGGCATGAGATTTTTAATGGACCTATACAAAATATGCTTGACCTAGCTTGAGCCCTCACTTTTGTTTTTATACTCTGCAGCACAGTGTGGCTTCCAACTAATTTAAGAACGTAATGTTATATTCTGTGGCAGAATACACAAACTAATGAAACTCTTCAGATCTGCAGTTTCTTTGCCATGAGATATAAAATTTATGTAACACCAGAATGTAATTGGGATTTTTAAATCATGAAATTAAAATGGATTTGCTTTTTCTTCATGCTAATTATTTGTGCTTCAGTGAAAAGAGTGAATACTGTCTTGAGCAGGCTCGTCATATGCCACATGCTCATTCTTTTCTTAGGAAGAAGTCATCAAAACAGTAAGTCTTAAAATTAGGCTAGACTAAAGCTCAAGAAATATTTCAAGTTAATATGTAATTAAAGCATAAGCTGGCCATGGTAAGGGATAGGTATAAATGCTGTAACACAGGGTCAGAAGAATTTACTTTCCTAAAAATGTGGTCATTTTTTGCACTTCCAGCATCACATACTCATGATCAGATTGTTATCCTGCTTCTAGCAGCAAAAGCTTGCACAAAGGGGCAGAAAAGAGACAATTTCCAGGCTGAGACACAAGTGAGCAGCTGCAGCACAACATCTTCCATGCTTATTGACAGGAATTTGCTGGTTTATGGTCTTCATCTAAAGCTTGTAGTGGGTAAAAAGTTTTATGTTGACTGCTTTGGATCAGATTTTTGTTTTCAGAACCTCTTTTTCTCTACATCATCTTGGCCCTAGAGTCAGGAGGCATGCCAATTTTTTGGAAAACATTACTACAAATGCTGTTTGGTATAGAAAGACATTTTGCAAATGGAAGGTAACATTGGCTCATCAAGAAAGTGAAGCAGGTCTGTTTCTGCTGGCAGACCCAAAACACATCATGTCAATAATCCAAGGTGGTGCTGTATAATCAAATTTCACTGAATCAGAAGAGAGATGGAGGAAAATGGCCTACTTGAAGGGCGAAGAAACCCATCTGCAGACTAACCCTATGCTGTTCTCGTGGACTACATGAACTAGTCACAGCTAGGAGTGAAATGAGGTGGGAGTTCAGGCAGTTTCCCAGACAACCAGCTGCTGCTGTTGCTGCTAGAAAATGCACTGAAGTGCTTGCATCTGGTGCCTGCAGCTGCCAGACATATTTCAGTGTACTAATGCCAACTGTTTTCATTCTGCTCTGCTGCCAGAGTATCATGACAATGAAGGAGTAAAGGAAGCACAATGGCCACCAAAAAGTACAAAGTTTAAAGTAAATGTAGAGAGGTTATTTGACCTAATCCCAATCAAGTCCTGATAAAGTCCAGTCTGGCATTGGGACTGGAAGAGGAAAGTAGCTTTTGAGGCTTGTTTCCTGTGTTACACAGGAGATGGACTTCATAGCTTTTGATCTATGAAAATGTGCAAGGATATCATCACTTGTCCTGGGAACACCTGTAGGGGGCAAGACCTCATTCATCTTCTGCTCTTGGTAGGAGAGCCAAATAATTGCAGAGAGTACATGTAGTCTGTTAAAGAAATAATTAATTGATTCCTCTGCCTACCAGAGTGTCCTGAGTGGTCATTTTAACCTTCTGAGGCACAGAGTCCTGCGGGTCTCACTTAATGAAGGTCACACATGAACCCAAGTACAAGGTGGGAGCCGTGACAGACCCGCATACCGTTGGTGCTGTGTGCACTGAACATCAGGCTAATGGTATGGTGCCAAAGGCTGCCTTTCTCCATCAGCCTGTGTGACAGGTGAAATACCAATGAAAGGATAACTTGGCCAAAAAGCCAAATCAGAAAGGCTGACAGATTATCATAAACAGTTGAACCTGGGATTAAAAATGTGCCAGACTCTGGTCTTGGCCTAAGAATATTGCACTGGTTCTATTTTCAAGTCCTCAGCTTTTGGATTATAGTGCCATGAGAAGTTTATTTTTGTTGTAATTTTCCAAGCATTTCTGGAAAACTAACTTTCTGGTGTGCAGAATAGCACCATAACACTGAATTAGTTGGAAATAGCTTGAGGGCTCAGGGAATAGTCCTTTTATTTTTGTGGTGGCTGTTCTCATGATTTATTTAATGATTTTAAAGATTACAGTTTGGGAAAGTTAGGAACACACTCTAATGTGAGAAACAAAACAGAAGGAAATGTTATTCCCCCAGAATGAAGGTCTGTCTTTGGCAAACTAGCATTTGTGCATAGCAAAGGTCACTGTACCTCCACAGCCCTACTTCTGTGTTAGGTTTAACAGAAGATGTGAAGCAATTCCCCATGGGGCTATCTTTTCCTGCTCACCATCAGCCTGCTCTGAATGGTGCCCATGTGCTCCAAAATACCTCCATGGATGTGCCACATGCCCTTAATGGCAGCTTAGCCTCTGGAACTGGCTTTTTGTATTGTACTTGCCAATTAAAAGGAAGAGGAATTTGTGCATACATACATATCTATACCAATGTCCTTAATTGGTGCCAATCCTTTAATCTTGATTTTTCCCAAAGGACAGTGCAATTCAGTGTCTGTTTGTAAGTATTAATATATTTGTATTTCTATAAAGTTGCACAAGGCAAAGCTCTTCACAGCTGTTGTCTCCTCTGCCATTCAATAACTTTGTTATGTGCTAGCAAAATAGTAATTAAAATTTAAATCAACACATTCATGTTTCTTCCAGAAAGGGACTTAACTTTTAAAGATGTGATTTGTGATTGACAAGATTTGTCTGATTTTTGTAGTAAGTGGGCACATGTAGTGTTATTGTAAAAAACAATGATGTAGAGGATGGTACCAGTCTTGCATGACTTCTGTCATTATATATTAAAGGAATAAGTTTCTAAATTATCTTAAAATTTATTTACTCTTAAAAAAATATTTTGGATTGGTGAAATTTGTGAGACTTAGAGTATAAATAATTTGAAAAAAATGAAAGTTCAGTATCCTACTCTAGTAACTTTGAGGGGTTCAGTGGGTCTGTATAAAGAGAAGCCCTGGACAGGGGTGATCAAACGTGGAATCTTGGGCTGAAACTATTCCAACAGGGTGGGGAGTGCAGTTTAAACCCTCTCATCTTACTAATGTTCTTGTGCATGCTAGCTTTCCACAGCAAGATGTTTGATTGATTCATAGTAACTGATGGGCAGTTTAAAATTACAAAGCTTTCAATTTCTTTGTTCCTGACAGATAAAGAGGGTGGGCATTTCCTGATTATATGGTATACATTCAAAATATTTAAGTTCCCTATGGTGCTATTGGTGACTAATTTACTTCCATAGCACATTAACACTGCTGGTTTTATGCTGTGGGAGGAGTGAATAGTGTAACATGCTGTGAGGTGAGGAAATGTCTCGCAACAAGAGGTCCTTCTGGCTTTTCCTGTGTTTACGTTACCACCTGGAAAGAAGAAAAGGTGGAGTAAATGTCTGATGATCCAGAGGAATTGCATGAGCAGTCACATCTTTTGTCATGACACATTTAGCTGGGTAAATTCACACTGAGAAGTGGCAGGGTTGCACTTTAACTCCTGGAAGCACGTAGGATCTTACATAGGGAATTGTGTAGGTACAAACAGGGCTTGACTACCTTCATGCCAGTATTCTTTGGGCAGGCAGTCCCCCTTCAGTGGCCACTGAGCAGCCAGATTATTCTGGGGAGAAGTCAGGAATACACTAATGTGAGGGACAGGGGCTTGAGGACAGGCTGTAGCAGAGAAGTTAGAATCTGAGAGTGATAAATCAGCAGCTGTCTCGAGAGGCTCAGAATGGGAGGACCACGTTTTTCGCTTTTCACTCTCTTCTGATTCTTGCCTGTGAAAGTAGACAAATCACCTCTTGTTTATGAGAGTTGATGTGCTTTGATGCACTACTTATTTGACTTCTGCAGCACTTCTCAGCACACTAGACATATCCTGATTTCTAAGGGCTCAAGGTACAACAGAGGAGCACTCCTCTCAAGTTATACCTGGAGCTCCCAGAGATCAGCCACTGGCTGCTGTTGTGTGGATCCAGATGGAGCAGAGTGCACTCAGGCCCTGGCTTAACAACTGCATATGATGTTGAAGTGTCTGTAGCTCACACTTCCCTGATGTCCCAGAGCCTCTGTGACCCTGACAGCACATTCCTCTTCTTAGAGCTTTTTTCTTAACCTGTGCTTAACCTGACCTTAGCTTAACCTACTGTTCACTAGATTCATGGCAGAAAGAAGGTCAGGCTGTTTAGGAGATTTTGCCTCTTAAATATTTTGCTTTTTTTTTTCTGCACCATCCTTTTATAATTTTAGAGCATGCTGAGCTGTCAACAAATTCTGTATAATTGTCTCTCCCTTGACTTTGCTGTGTTTTTATTTCAGTAAGAGGACCTATAGTGTTTAACATAATGGCAACACCTGTGGCAATAGATTTCTAGACTTCTTGGACAGATTTAATATAAAGAATATCTCGCAGAAGAAAAAGTTGCTTTCAAGCACAACCTTCCCTTTGTCACTTGCTTTCCTCTTATCTGTTATCATCACAGGGTTCCTTAGATCTTTGGTGCTCCACAGACTGTATTTTGAGAGCCTAATATGTAAGGTAGTGTGTTGAAAACACTCTACTATACAAATGCTTTCATGAAGAAATGCTATTCACTTGCTTGAAAATCACAGCAAATGATGCTTGCTGACACAGGAATCAAAAGCCTCCCTTCTTGGATCAGTTTCTGTGGGACCCTGTAGAAATGGAAACTTTTGCGTCCTCTCCTTGGCTTTTTCGTTGTCCTCTGTTCTCATTTCTGATTCTCAGAGGTGCATAATAGAACTGATTTCTCCAATGAAAAGACCTGAGTAATTGCTCCCACACCATCTTCCATACTTTTCTTAAGACTCATCTCTGTTACAGTCGCATAATTCACAGGCTTATGCTGAATTCTGCTTATGGTAGAATCCGTGTAACATTTTGTGGCCAGTTTAGTTCTTCAGGCCTATTCAGTGACTACAAGTCAAACACAAATCTGAATACCTGGAAGCTGTTGTGTTAACACTCCAAGTACTGGTTTAGACTTGTATATTGTACTCTGACCCTGTCAGTAGACAGGATGTCAGGAGATATAAACTGATGTGTTTCATTGAAGAATGGATTTACATTGCTTTATGCTGAAAATCTGGACCAATATTAAGGTAGCATTAGTGTTTCCATTTAAAGAAGACAGTTACAGCATGGTGTTTTATTTCATACCAAACCAGGATCTCTTTGTGACAGTTTTTCATGTGATCATGTGTATTTCTACAGAGATTTCTGTAGCTAGAAAATCGTACTGAAAGTTTTTTCTCATCAAACTTTCATTTACGATACTATTTAAAAAATTGTAGTCTAGGATAAATCCACCCAGGTTTCCTGCTTTTAATTCAGTACATTTACACCAGCAGGGCAGTTATAGCATGTTCACCTTCGTGCATCACTCCCTCAGAACAGAAACTGGCTGATCTGTGGGAGAGAGGGGGGCAAGTGAGTGTGCACAGTTCTGAAGCAGGGCGGGGATCGGTGCAGTATGTCTCAGCACTGCTGGCTAGTTGCACTTGGCTACAAGTAGGGAAACAAAGAATCTTTGGACCCATGGCAATGGAATATTGTGAAGGCAGGATTTATGGCTGTAAAAGGTGCCTACAAATGTAAGGCTTTTTCGTGACATGGAATATAGATGCAAGTTACTACATTTATCTTGGCAAATAACTAAGTTTTTATTGATATGTCCATTGTAAACTAAGATCGGGATGCTGAGGATGTCTGTATGGTTATCTAGATGTTCCATGGAGATGCCATTGAACAGGTTTCTCAATGTTGTGAAAAGCTGAGAAAATTCTGAAGTCTTGTGCAAAATCAGTGTATCTTTGGGATGCTGCTGCCATGTGTTTCAGGTTTAATAGTATGAATTGCACTTGAGGTTTTACTTATTTGGTATTTCTTGGGGAAAAAAAAACTATTCAGACACCTAGGCTGCTGTCCTGTTGCAAAGAAGAGATTACAGCCAAAGAAGAACAGATGAAATGTAATTTTTCATGCTCCTCCTGCAGTGATGCTCAGCAATCACACTTTCTCTATAGGCATGTGTAAAGTAGAAAGCATTATAGTAAGGGAATTCCTAGTTGTGAGCAAACCTTTCAGCCTTCCCAGACTCCAGTGAATGTGGCTGTATGTTTCTGGTCACTTACTAAGTAGCATTGTGGTTCCTGTGAGTGTGGTCTCAAGGCAGAAGCCCATCCAGTGGTGTGATGAGGGACAGGTCATGGGCAGGGCCATGTTTGAGGATCATGTCTTTGAACAAGGTGCTTGCCAGCATGGAGCCCTGGTAAGTGGCACATACATAGCTATGCTGTGACCTTTTGTGCTTAGTGCAACTGGTTGCTGGGTCTCTACTCAAGCTGCTCAAGCATTCTGAAGGCTGGGGCTGCAGTTTCTAGTGAGGAAAATTGAGGCATTTTAATAGAACAACCCAAGGGGGGTCAAATGTGAGCCTTCACAAGTCTCTCTTTAGCATTTACTGGGCTGATTACAGAAGTCTGCTTATAAAAGTGAGAAATAAGAAACAGAGAAGCTGAATTGCTGAAGAACTGGGAGTCTAATCCAGATAACCCAGGCGCCAGCCCGACATTCTCACTCTTGGGCCATCTTTGCTTCTTGTTTTCTGTTCCCTTTAATGGCCTAAGCTCTTTTGTTCCCCTCCCTTTCTCCTTCCCACATAGATATTTGAACATATGTATATGTCTGTGTATGTGGAATATCAGCAAAGCTGATACTTTGCTCCCTACAGAATTCCTTTGTGACCACTCTCTCATGTAACTAATCCATAGCAATGTATACTCCAACAAGGAAAATTAAAAGGTTGGGAACCACTGACCTAACTTCTTAGTAAGCAATACAGCTGGCAATCAGATGTAACCCAAGCTCCTCGTTATTGGAGTTGCCTGAGCTATTCATAGCAGAGTAAAATTGCTATGGGAATTGAGCGGGATTTATTTTGTTTGAATGCAAATTATCCCAGGTCAGACAGGCTCAGATCTTCTGCCCCCTCAAATTCATTTGCATCAGCTCCACCAGGCTGAAGCTTTTATCTGGAGGATCTTCACTGGGGAAAAGTGGGTATGGGTAGTGAACTGCCACTGCCTAGAGCATTTGGTTTGGGGCTTTGATGCAATCAGTGTAAGTCACTCTGAAGCCAAGACCTGAGCAGAGTGAAGGGTCTACCACCAGCTAGCCTTGTGTGGTGTCCCAGTGCTCTGAGTAAGTGTGTCTCTATTGGCTGCAACTTCAGCAGGGTATGTAAGGGAGAGGGAGGCTTTCAGGCTTGTCTGCCACTCTCCCTCATGATACGAAATGTTCTCCTGAAAGGTCCAGCTGCCAAAGTCCCATCATCACAGGAAAAGCTGTGTTTTCACTTAAAACCCCCTGAGTTTGATTCTAGTACACATGATCATAAATGGTAAAAAAGCCTCTTAAAAACTCAGTTGAAAATGGTTCTGGAAATCAGAAAGAAGATGAAACACCAAAGCCCTTTGGCATTATTTTTTAAAAATCTCATAATTTACAGTGTTGTCCTGCAAGGCCTGATCCATGATTTTTAATTTTTGGAGTTGCATGTCTGATAGGGAGGAATGTTCCTGATCAGCAATGAGCAAGCAGCTGTCAATGCTAAGTACCTATGGAAAAGAATGTCCAATTACTGATTTCAGTTATCTATCATCAGGTTTGTGATTTTATTTTTTTTTAAGCTGCTTGTTTTCTATGTCACTATGCCCTAATTGTATTGGTTTTGCCTTTATCACAACAGTAGGAGCAGAAGATTCATTAACAAGGCGTGCAGTTTCCCTAGAATATTGGTACATCTGAATCCCATCCACATAAAATCGATTAGCTGTACACGAAGGAGGAGGAGAACCTTGCCAGGATGCTTTCATTGCACCTAATCCTTTGAGGAACATGAGTAATTCATAGCAAACCATCCTTAGGGTGAAATTCTGCCGTGTCCAAAGGCTTCTTCAAGATCTGGGCATCTTGAAGTCACATTTCAGTGACTTAAAAGGAACATAAATGGTGCTTTTATTTTGTGCTGTTACACAGAATGAGAGGACAGGGAGGGCTGTGTTTTCTACGTTTCAAAATTTCCAAAAGGTAGATTTACACTGTAACAGTTTTCTTAAGCTGTGCACTCAGTTACATGGGATGCTCGATTGGAGGACTAACTAAACTACCCTTTGGAGTCAGTTGTTCTGTTACTCATGATGTACTCTAAGTAACTAATCAACTGTAAGACAGCACATGACAAATAGTGGGCTGCAGCTTTTTAGGAAAAGTGAAGCATAAATGCATTCATAAAACAACCCTGCTGTTTCCTGTTTGCTTTGTGATGGATTTCAGAACTGTCATAACTAATAAAATATCTAGATTTTATCTTACAGTTGCAGGGATTTGCTTAAACAGGCCACACCCAAGTGCTTGCACAGCTACCAAGCCTGAATTCAAGCTGTTGGTTTAAGCTAATTGCAAGCCAAAGAGCAACACTGGAGTCATTAATGAAGTGATCTTGAGTGCAACTTGATAAACCTTTGGAATTTAACTGAAATATTATTAGTGTATAGTTAATGTCATGGTGCTGTAGTTTACATAAGTATTTTTCTTCTGTTCATTTATCATGCCAACTTCTGTGTTTTGTTTTTTTCTTAAAACAGTTTTCAAAAAACAGTGCTCACTCACTGACAAGAAAGTATTTAATCTGTGGTAAAGCAATCAAATTTGTGTTAGTTATAGAATATCTCATTACCCTGCAATAAATACCAATTTAATACATTTAAATACCAATGTGACTGGTTCAATTACCTTAAGTGGAGGAACAAATAAGAATATTTCCTTATTTGCTATATGTTGACAGAGGATTGCGTAAAGATGTTTTAAACAAGTTCAGTCAACTGCAGAAATACAAAGGCACTATTCAGAGATAACGCTGTCTTTGTTCATATAGGAATAATTAAAGACATGCAATTTTGTTACCTTGTTTTAATAATTGCTGAATGTTCTGCATAACACTTCTTTTGAGCAACCAAACAGAGTAGTCTTTCATGACTAACTCAGACTGGCAATTTAAACATCAAACTCTCCTTCTGTCAGATCCTCAGATAATAAAATGCTATATTGTTAAGAACTCCTAACATTTTACATTTGCTAGAAATTAGTATTATTTTAGAAAACAGAATAAATTGAGTTATTTTTGTGAGTCTGGAATCTACAGGAAAATGTGATCTACACAATTCTCAAGTCAGAATAGGCAACCAGTGATTCTAATGCTTCTTTCACAATAAAAAGATCTTAGTGTTTATAAAGGCCATTAACTTAACCTAAACATTTGCTGTGGTGGAGCCAGATATTCCAATCTGGTGAAAATCAGTAAAGGTCTGCTGAGGTTACTCTTCTTGGCCAAGGACCCAGGCCAGGAACATGTTACATTTGTACTTCCCTGACTCTGGGGCAGCTGTCAGTAGCTGCCCATTTGCAGACTTGATGCTCTTCTGAAGGATGGATGAATTTGTTTGGCAAACATAAAAGCTAGGGAAAAGTTCAGTTAACTTAATCTCTCTCATTCATTTAGTATGTTCGCATGCCTTTGTACTGCCTGGTTTGGGATAGGATCAAAAATGAATATGCTCTGAGTTTTACTCGTGGGATTTCTGACTTCAATAATACATGTGTATTATTGGAAACCCCATGAGAGTCCATTCTCACTAGTTTCCCAGAACATTTTCTTTCCCAAACTGGTATAAACGCACTCTAGAAATGCTTTCAGAGACAACGTTCAGCTCAATGGGAGCTCCTGGGTGCGTAACACTCTTTAAAAGTCAGTCATCTATTTAACAACCTGTGTATGGCTTTAGGGTCCAGACCTTTCACATTTTGATGGAGAATCATGGATCGTGTCCTGTCAGTGTGTCTCAGAAGCTTGTTTAATTTAACCAGTGTTTCAGTAACATGGGCAGAAATAACATATGGAGGCAAAATACGCCCCAGCTCTGTTAGCTGCTGCTGTCCCCTCTGCAGTTATCATCCAGAGAAGGGGCTGTAGGTCACAGGGGAGAGGGAACGAACTGTAATTACCATGATTTACTGCCATTGGTTTTGCTGTTTGCACATGATGATTCCCAAGGGTAAAGATATCTTTCACCTCAGCAACACTTTCTGCATTTCAGCTCCTTCTTTTTGCTTGTCATTTTTTTCTACCTGATTTCACATCTTAATTTGCTCATTTTGATTATATTTTCCAGAGCACTAACATTTGACCCTAACCTGAGAGGTGCTCAATAACCCATCTCTCAAAAAAATCAGTTGGTGATATTGGGTATCTGCAATTCCAGGTCAAGCTGTGCTATACTGCTGACTGTAATTCTTGGAAGTAGTTTTGCTTGTGACTGTAGTAAGGTTATAGTCTCACATATTTTTCAGACGACTCACCCCTTGGGATGGGTTAAGGTGGTATACTTCATTACATATTCTCCAAAGAAACAATAATTTATTTAGAGTGCTTGCATGTTGCAGGATTGCTTTGAATAGCCTTATACTATATTGGTTGAATATCCTTGCTTTGGAGGAAAGAGGAATCCATAAGGTGAATGTTGGCAAACTAAACAGGACTTTATTCTTCTTGGGATTCCTTGGCATGTGTGAGAAAACTATATCTTTACTCAATTTTCCAGGCTTGACCCAAAACCCATTCTAAGCAGCTGGCACTTTTCCTGCTGTCTTGACAGGATTTTGTATCAGGCTGCTGGTATATGCATAGGGGGCTGTCATCTCCACATGGGTTTCTCTGAGTATGCATTTGAAATGGATCTGCAATCACTGTTGCTGTTCTCCAGGTGGCTGGCTAGGAACTAGATGCTACAAAATACCATGTAGACACATAAATGTGATGCTGTGCCTGAGCTAATAACCCAGTCTCTTAGCAGCTACATTGCTTCTAGTTTGAGCTGGCTTGCCACCAGCTGCCTTGGAGTGTGTGGACAATGAATGGTTGCAACCATGAAGATCCTTTCTATATTTCATTAAAGGACTACCATTATCTGCTTATAACATCTGAGGAAGGGGCCTCATCTTGCCATCGGTCTGCGGTGGAATCTGACCAGAGGTACAGGAGTTAAGGGGAAACCTCTCACTGCTTCTGGCATGCGGTGCAGTATGTTGGTCTTTGAAAATTGCCATCTGCCCAATTCTAGGGGCCAGTCTGGGCTCAAAGGCAACTTCGGGCTGTTGTCAGGTAGCTCTAAGTTGTGTGAATAGTTCATGTTCTCTGGATATCCATCATACCTTCTCTCTGCTTCTAAGGTGCTCGTTATCCCAGTGTGGGAAGTGTACTGGCAGGCAAACCCCACTGGTGGGACACCTGAGCTGGGGGAGTCTCTCTTCCAGCAATGGAATTCTTTGGTGCCAGATAGGTCTTTTGTGTTTCCTTTGTGATGCCAAAGTGCCAGAGACTTAGCAGAGCATCAGGGCAGAAAATGAGAGTTCGACTTGGGTTAAAATGAGCTGTAGCTAAGATAATTTCATGAAATTTCACTGCAAAGCGGATGAGAAAAGACTCCAATATGCTGTGATGTGAGGTGGTCCCAACAACACTGTGATGTGAATAGTAGATATATAGGCATCTGTCACCTCAGAACATGTTAAATAACCAGCAACTATAGTTCTTAAGTCATCTGTTCTTATTTCAAGGAAGTTCTTAATTTACATTTTTAAGTAGAACTAAAAACTGTATTTTATGTCTCTGTACTTTAGGTCTCCGTACCTTACGTGCTGTAACTCTTGCTAAAATGTGTTTGAATCAATGATTTGTGTTTTAGGAGCTGGACAGTTGGGAAATAACACAACAGAAGTCTTGGATCAATGTCCACTGAAGTCTGTGGGAAACTTCATGCCAATTTCACTTGGCCTTTTGTCAAGTCTTTTAAAACTTTGCATGAATATTTGGAACTATTTTAATGGGTGTGAAACTACATTTAACTCTTCCTTTTGAGAGATCTTTCATTTTGAGTACATACACACCCATCTAGTTGTATAGATTCCATTGATTTCTGTGGCCAGTGTTTTAGCTGCTATCAGTTAAGACACAGTGGTTTTTTAATACTTAATTACATGTACTCATAACGCTGACTAAAGGATTTTAGATGTAAGTAGTGTTCCTTAGACAATACATGCAGACTTTCTAGCACTTTATTTAGTTGAGATACTCCTGTCTTCGTACAAGCTGTAATTTAACTTTATGTAAATCAGTATTAAGCAGTTATGTTTAGCAGAGACATTGCAGTTCATTTATTCCTGTTTTAATTCTCAGTTTCATGTCATTATGCTTCTTACCTCATTATTTGCATCTGGGTTATGGAACTCCTGTAACGTCAATATGCATATGGCCAAGCTGTTGCCTTTGATTTAATTAGCATGTAATGAAAATGCCATGTATGCTAACAGAGAACCCATGGTCGTGAGGCTTTTCTAGTTTAGAGCAAGGGTTTTTCTACTATCTCGGAATTTAGCTTTGTTAAAACACAGGCAGGAAATACAGGTTCTGAAAATCCTTCACTCATTGTCACTGCTGTGTTTCTTATGAAGGGTCTGTTTTTTGGAGATGCTGAAACCTCAAAATGAATTAGCTTTACAGACTAGTAAGCTGCCAAAGACTTCACTCAGTCTAAGAACGCAGTGGGAGACAGACAGAAATGGGAGCAGCATTTTGCTGTTCCAATAAGAGGCCAGTGAGACCTGTTAGAAACAGACACGTTAGAGTGGGACACTCAGAACCATTCCATGTGCGCCTACAAGCAGTGGAAGGTTTACCTGGTTTTGTATAGCTAAGATGAACTTTCAGTTGTTTAAAAAGGATTCTCATTATTTTCAGTTTATAATCTAATTTCCATTTTAAAAAATCTCGAAGCAGGTATTTTATTATCATTGCCCTGTACCAAGAAAACTGAACACGTGCCTTACCTTGGTGATAACACCCTGATACTGAGGAATTTCACAAAGACATACTGGATCTGAAGATTCCTTTAGCCTAGAGCTAAGCAAACATCTCATAACAAATAACAAGTGGGAGGAATGTTGCATTCTCATCTCTTCTCAACTTTTCTGCAAACTGCAAGTTCCTCCAATTTGTTGATTCAGAATCATTGCTGCCCACACAGATCAGCGCATGTCTTTCCATTTATTTTCCAATGGCATGGAATATCCCTTACAGAAAGATAGCAAATATGTGTTGTGAGGAAGAGCAAGAGAACAGCAAATTCCAACTGAGCAATCTCTTGGGTTTTCCTTCCCAGCATATTCTCACAATTACTGCTATTATTAGTGATAGCCACAGTGGGAGAGAGAGGGAATAGACAGGAGTCCCTGGTCTTTTTCATGCTGTGTTGTCTAGACTTAGTAAAAATGTTAGATTTTGTCATCCTGCTTCCTCTCATGGTGTTATAATTGCAGAGAATCTGAAATACAAATGAAGTTTTGACCTACCTGACCCTCTCCTTGTTGGATCCCAAACCCATCAAAGTTAATGGAAAGATATCACCAAGTTCTGATTCAAAGAAAATCACGTGTACTTAAAGCTGGCAGTAAGAAAACCTGATGCATAAAATTTCCATTATAATTTTGCAGTATTTGTTCACCTTTTGAAATATTTGAGCTGGAGAAGCAGATTGCATCTAACTCATGATTAAAAAAATCTTTTATGTATTTGTATTAAAAATACCCAGGAACATTTTTCGTTAACACTTACACTGCCCAGGAGTACAGACTAGCCAAAATCTGCCCTTCTTCAAGAAACTGAAATTCCTTGGCAGTGTGAAGTTAGAAAAGATGATTCTGTGCTAGACTCCTGCCTCTGTGCTCTGTCATTTTGCAGCTGGCATATTTTCCAGCCAGCATGACCATGGCCACTTTGCTTTACCTAATGGTAAAATTTAAGAACCTGCAAGAGAAGTATCTGGCAGTTATTGCCCAATTGCCCCCTTTGCAGGGATCCAGAGGACTGCATCTCTCTCAGAAGCCAGGTCAGCATTCTCAGCATTACTTTGGAATTACCAAAGAGATTGTTTTAAAATGAATCCTTACAACCATCCCATACCTGGAAGAAATGGAAAATGGTCTGTGATTGAATGAGTGTCCAGACTGCTCTGCGGCACTTCCTCTGTCTTCTTGACAACTTCATAAAACTAGACGTTGTCTAAAAAGAAGGCATCTTTCATTCACACATTTTTCAATTTGAAGGATGTGTCTGATATAAAACCCAAAGGAAAGTCTTTTTGGAGATTTAGGGCCATTTCTACTGGAAAAAAAGTGAATGCATTTGTAAGTCAGCTACGGCCTATGTAAAGGTGCAGCAATATGAGTATGAAGTACAGGGCCCAGAATTCAGTTTGCTTCCCCACCCCCCTTGCCCCCATCCCTTAAATTCTCAATCCACCCTTATGATGTTAAATATAGAAATTACATTTGGGGCTGAAACTTGGTGTACATCAGGGACAGTTTCTTACAGGAAAATGTAGAAAACCCTTTGGTCCATATGGTTTGAATCATTTACAAAATGAATCCTACAGGAATAATTTCAGATGTGGAAACCTTTAAAATGGGGAAATAAAAACCAGATTCACATTTCTGTTTTCAACTGAAAAAAAAATCGTTTAGCAGTGCCCAATTATCAATGCACTCTAGTAGATAAAGATTGCCTCTCAGAACCACTTTTGAGTTGTGTGATGACACACATGATAAGGATTAAAATATTAGCCTTCTTCCCTACAGGAAAGTACTATGTCATAACCAAATGTGATCTGACATTTGGAATATGCCAACTTATTGCAGGCAAGTTAAATTCTTGTCAATTATTTAAAGCCTTTTTTTTATTGACAGAGGCAATTTTAACCTTCATATAGAATGTATGGGCTGAGATATGTAATTATGAATTTATGTTGGAGAAAGGAGAGGGGGCAAATTGGTAATCAGAATATCATCTATGTTTTGATACTATTTTTCAGAAGGCAAATAAACCCTCCCAGTTCATAACATGGAATCTGTTCTGTTGTCAAGATTAAGGTTGCAGTGTTATTTCATGAGTGCTATTATTAGCCTCCTCTGAAAGATGCTTGTATTTGGGAGTACTCGAAGATACCTTTGATTTGGAAAGACAAAAGTTGATTTCCATGAAAAGGGCATAGTTTCTGACTGTAGACTGTTGAGGACCTGTATATCTCCAAGTCTTTTCTACTGGAATAGACTTAAAGTCAATTTTAGCATTGCCTTAGCTTAGTAAACAGTTAAAGTTGTGAAGATTTTATTGTAACTTTCTGTTTTCACTTGTTTTTCATTTTCTGTTCATTTTTCCTCATGGGAAACAGTTCTGAAAGTGCAGAAAATTCCACAAGTCCTCAAGAAATACAATGCTTACATTAGGCATTGCAACTGCTTTCCTTCTGATACCCTTGGCTTTCTGGTCCTAGGGGGCTAGGCTAAAGAAAATCATCCGCTTCAGATGGGAATAAGTGATACATGTCTAATATGTGCATTTTCAAAGAATAATTTTTGAGGAAAGAGGTGGAATCATGATCTGGCAGGACTAAAGATGTCCGGCAAGATGGTTTGCAATTGGCATTTGTTTGTCTGCGCATATTTTTCTGAAGCAGAAGAGATATGTAGTCCTCATGGGATGTCAGTTTTGGCAGGAGAGTGTTGGCACATGGTAGAGCCTCACTGATCCAAAACAAAAATCTGTATCTAGTATTACGTATATAATGTAAAGAATTACCTGATGAAACTTCTTGGTTTCTGACTTGGTAGAAAGGAGTGTTTATTACAACATGTTTTACAAAACCAAGAAATGAAATAAAATCATAACTGATTAATGAGCTGCATGGAAATACTTCCTCAGTGCCACCCACATTTCCCTGGCCCTGATCCTGGAAACACTTCATCACATCTGCAGTTTTATGCACAGATACTATGTGAAAAATACAGTGTAGTTTTCCCATACTTACTTCTGTCTTTCAGGGATCCAAGAAGAAAAGCAATCAGATACTTGTTTTCACTGATCAGTTTTCTCTTGTAGGAGGGCATAAATTTTAAATTGCCTTTCTGATGATTAAACTGCGGGGAGTTGATTACAGAATGATAGCACTAAAATGTTCAGATGCTTCAACTTTATGCTGGTGTACCATAATGTGCTTATGTTTCTACTTAGAGTGACCTTAAGTCTGGGATTCCTGTCTGGTAATACCTTGTTCTGAAAAAAACCCCTGAATCTTAAACATTTTGTTTTACTAATATATGCATTTATTAGACATTGCATTTTCTAAAAACATTTTCTTTTTATGTGAGGCTATATATCCTCTATACAAACAAATCTATACTGTGAAGAATGGATTAATTTTGCTAATGAAATTATTCATGGTACTGTGTGAAGGTGCTATGCTGCCAGTCCCACAACATTCTTGTTCTGTGTGTTACCAAACGTGAAACCTGGTCATCTTCAAAGTGAAACGATGCATGCTTTAATTAGGAAGACCATCTAGATTATATCTTGAGTAATTTAGAGGAGCACGTTTCAATCTGTCTAGGCATTGGAGGGAGATCACTTTGAGAGGTAGCATGTTCCAGCTGTGAATCTTGACAGTCTGTCTTCTAATTTGTGGTGGTGTTTTTTTTTAGTCAGGTTTGATAAGGACACGGAAGGTCGAGTTCCTTATATCTCCATTACCTCAGCAGCTAGCACAAGAGCACAACTACACATCACCTGCTGGACACCATCCTCATGTATTATACAAACGAACTGCAGAAGAGAAGGTGCACCGATACACAGTAGAGTCCAATCCCAAACACTTTTCTTTTGGTCATCACAGAATTCACACTTCCCACAAGTATCATGCTCAAGCGAATGGTTACCACCATGGAAGGTTTCAAAAGCAACATTTTTGTGGACGTCGCAAGAAATGTATGTAAGGAAACTTTCTCTCCTTGTTTGAGATAGTGGCTCTTAGAGACTGTATGATGATTCTGAGTTGTGGTTCATGGTCACCTTTGTGATGGAGATGTAGTGATTTTAAATAATATAGTTATAAAGCAAAATAGATATGAGAAAATTGATTATTCCTTTAATTGATGTCATCATCCATTTTATTAAGCCATCAAAATCACTGGTTAGTGTTCTTATTCTCTACTTAAATTAAAAGATCCCTTGCCTGGTTTTTTTGACACTGACATAGTTTTCAGTAAGCAATTCTGGTTTAGATTGCTGCTTTTGCACAGTGATGGATGCCAAGTCCCTGAACTGCTCTCTGTTAGTTTGGGGGTATATAACTAATTAGGCTTGAAGATGAAGAAAAAGTCTTTCAAATCATTAATTTCTGAGAGGACAGAGAGTAAGTCTTTCAGAACTCACTATTTGATAATGACATTTTCAGCAACTGAGATCTTCAGAAAGAACTTCCCATGTAAATTATTTAAATAAGATTTTGGAGCCACGTCTTTAAAAACATATTGGAATATATTATCCTGCCAAGGTCTATTCTGAGGCCTTCATTAGGCACTCAAATTGCAGAACATTTTAGGGCTCCCTTGGACCCTATATCCATACTTACAGCATTCAGTTGATTCTGTTTGAAAGCTGATCTGCTTCTGAGCTGAGTTTCTTAATGAGGGTCTCCAGGACTTCACACAGTATTGAAAACATTGTCTCAGTCCCATTATATTCTTCCAACTTCCTACTTGAGTTCTGAGAAAATAAGTAGGTTCCTCTTCCCTAAGGCATGTAAGGAAGAAAGATAAAAACACTAGAAGGGAAGGAATGAGAAAGGAGTTGGTGGAAAAGGTGGCTGTCTGACACTGAGGCCTATTTGAGGCCTGAAAACTGCTATTAAAAATTGACTGCTTTTTCAGAAATCCTTCTCCCTGGATTTGGAAACTAGGCCTCAGATGCCAGATGCACAAGCCTATGATTCAACCTGTAAACATTTGCATTCTGATGCAGTTCAAAACTACCTCATTTCACACTCCCTTTCCCTCCTGTCTGATTTTCCTGCTGCCTGCTTCAGAGCACAGGGTAATGGTGCTAAGTTAGCTCCTCTGCTCTGCAGTGTTTTATTTTGTTTACATTGTCCACCGTGGTCTTGTGCCTTATTTACTGTACCCCCTGTGACTGCTTGTCCGAATTCAGGATTCTTCATGTTCTCTTGAGCTTTTACATGGTGCTTTTTCCTATAATAAACAAGTACATTTTGAACAGTGTATTTTCTTAAAATCCTGGGATGGGAGAAGATATCATAATTCCTGTCTTACAGATGGGACTCACAGACACAAATAACCATTGCTTCTGGGTACCAAATCAATAAACTGAGTCGTGAGCACTGGTTAATCTATAGAACAAGTTTATCCTGTGTTCACTGAATGAATGCAGTCCTACAAACACAATCATGTGTGATTGTTTAATTGGGCAGGGGCAAATACAGGATGTAGAAGAAAAACATCGCTCTGGTAAAGGCAACACCCCTTCTATGAGTATTTGGGGCTTTTTTCTTCTTTCCCCCCTCATCCCTTTTTTCTTTTTTCTTTTTTTATTTTTTTTTTTTTTAATTTATTTTTTACATTGTTTTTCTGGTCTTTTTCTGAGATCTGGAGTTCTATTAGTTTGAAATTTTCAGCGAAATCAAGTCTGGTCACCTGGAATAGAAAATACCAGCTTAAATGAACAAAGGCAGTCCATTGCTATTAACACTGCCTAGTCAAAGTTAATTTATCCTACCCTAAGAATGAATCTGAGCTTGCTGAACAGGAAGAGGTAAGAGCACACTGCCACTTTTAGTGTCATAAAAATAGGTTGTCCCACTCACCATCTTTAAAAATTTCATATACTGGCAATCTGTAAGCACTAGAGAAGCCAGTCGCTCACCTTTCAGACTCTTCTTCCCAATCAAAATGGGTTTAGGTCATGAGAATTGACTGGGCTATAGTTAGTAAATCATGCTTGAAACGTTGCTGTTGCTTAGGTTTTATTAGTAACAGTGAAGTTAATTCAAGAGAAAAACTCCACTGCATATGGATTTACAAGTCAAATGCCTTGAAGTTACATTGCCTTCAAAACAGTACATGGAAACTGATGTGCCATGAACTGAACACTTCACTCTTGAGTGAGGCATGTCTTCAGGTCTTGACGTGCTTCCAGAAGAGAAAAGTTCTTTGAGCTTGTAAAGAACAATTGTTTATAATGACTGATACATTTAAAAATCTTACCACAGTCACTTGCAATGTTAAATGTAGTTCAGGGTGACTTGGTACTTGAAAGCAGACCACTGTCGTTTCCCTATACTAAATAAATATCTTCCCAGCAGGAGTAATCTTAGTGGCAAATCCACATAGAAGGCTAATGTCAATCACAATAGCAGACTGGCAGGAATTTTACTTGTGGTGTGTATATGCTTTCTGTACTGATGGTGGACATCTGTTGTGGAAAGGACTTTTTTACCAACTGCTATGTAAATAGCACATGCCAAACACCTCAGGAAGTTATCGAAAGAACAGGAAAAATGTAGACATTCTGTTAAAAATTCTGTGTGTATTTTTTGCCACAGATGCTACTATTTTATTAGATTAAATCCTCATTTTAAACTGCTTATTGCATAGGAATGTGGTTCTCCCATTTCCTTCTCTCCCTGTAGCCATCCTTCCCTCAGGAATGAATCAGGTCTTTTTTAATAAATATACAAGAACTTAACTGTAAGTGTTTAATCACATGCTGTAAAAATAATCTAAGGCTCTAAACCTGTGATGCTTCATTTTCTAATGAAACTACTCATGGGTGATCTGAACCTTTTCCAAAACTGAGTTTTATTTCCTTTTAGATGCACCTAAGCCACCCACAGAAGAGACATACATTCGCTCGGATGAATATGGGACTTCTGCAAGGTTCAAAAGATCATCTACTAAAATTCAGAAAAATGGAAGTCTAAATGTTGAAACTCTTGTTGTGGCAGATAAAAAAATGTTGGAGAAACATGGCAAGGAAAATGTAACAACGTACATCTTAACAGTTATGAATATGGTAAGATGTGGTGTAACTGAAGCATGTTTTCCCTGTGGAATGTTGTTATGTCAGAGTAGGATCATTCATTACACAAATAGTGATACCAAAAAGAGCAGGGTCACCTTACACAAGCCTTTCTTTGAGCCTTATCTAATGTATTACTTATGTCAAAAAGCTCTTAAAAATATACATCCCTAAATTGTCACAGCTCTGGCAACAGTGCTATAGGTTAAAAAAAAAATAATAAAAAATTGGGAAATATTTAAAACATTAAATTCTAAGATACTTCTTGTGTAGTACAAAAAAGGCAGATACTCTAAAATTGAAACTTTGGTTTCATTTAGTATCATGAAATTTAGTCTGTTTTTTCTGATATCTCTCCTTGAAACAAAAAACTTTTTGAGAAAGCAAAAATTTATTTTGAGAAAAATAATATAATTTAACTAGAAATATGATTTCTTTTGTGGCTTTGCTCTTTAATTTTGTACTACAAAACTTGAACTTGAACTTTTAACTTGATTACACTTCATCCAGGAGACCAAGTACAGAACAAAGCCCATTGAAATGAGTAGAAGGTTTTCAATTTTTTTTGAAAAACTGTGGTGGTTTGGGGTATAATTCTTCTGGGTTAAGATCTTTTGGATTAATCCTAGAAGGTATGTAGCTCCTTTAATTTGTATTGAAAATTGAAACCCAATGCAATAACTCAACACATATGCTTAGTTCATTTAAAAAACAAACAAACAAACAACCAAAACCCAAACAACGCAAAACATGTAGATGATGTTTCCTCTTCAATAATTGTTGCAGGTCTCTAGTCTGTTTAAAGATGGAACAATTGGAAGTGATATAAACATCATCGTTGTGAGCCTTCTTCTTTTGGAACAAGAGCCTGTAAGTTGTGTCAGAATTTTTGTGTGGTATATTTCATTTGCTACAGTTCACAGGGAGATTTGGGTGTCCCCACATTATAGACATGAACTTTCATTAGAGGTTTCTTAAGACATAAAGCATGAGAAGATTAAAATCACAAAAACCTCCAAAATCACACTTTCTGCATTTCATGGCTTTTCAGGTTTTGATACTAAAATCTTAATTTCATATAAATTTTCTTTAGAAATATTTAAATGCTTCCATTAAGATAAAACTTAAAAGTTTTCAGGATTAAATTAAGGAGAAATGGCTGGAATGAGAAACCTACTTAATAAGTATTTAAATAAATAAAAAGGTTTTGAACTGGGCTTTCCAGGATGTGGTGATCAGAAGGGGGGAAGGGTCAAAAGTCCCAAACTGAAGATAGCATGTAACAAAAGCTGGGAGTGGAGCCAATTCTTTTGGCAAGGGTGCTGAGTCAAAAGAAGACAAAATCTCTGATGAAATTTGTGATGGGTTGATCTACCTGGATAATACTTTTCCTCCAGAGGAATCTCTAAACATTTTAGTCACAAGATTGAAAATGTTTTCATATTCAGCTTTATCAGAAATCTAATATTTTTTTATACTGTAATTCCAACCACTGACTTTGAAAATCTCTGTGTCTGGGGAGATGTGCAGTTTTATTTTACAGTTGTAATCGAGTCACTCATCAACCCACTCGGTCATCACAGACAGCTGATGTGGGAATACCTAAGTTAATGTAGAACAAATATGAAAAAATAATTCCCTTTTCCCTAACCAACTCTTATTCTTTCAATCACCTTTCTCAAGTACTGATGGAAGCACCTTATTTCTGTGTCTGTGAAATATCTACAGGGTGGATTACTGATTAACCACCATGCGGACCAGTCACTGAACAGCTTTTGCCAGTGGCAATCTGCTCTGGTTGGGAAGAATGGAAAGCGCCATGACCATGCCATCTTACTCACGGGTTTTGATATCTGCTCTTGGAAAAATGAGCCCTGTGATACTTTAGGTATGATATGAGAACACATTCTGAGAAACTCGTGGGTGTCAGCAGCAGTATCTTGATTCACAGAGTCTGAAATGTTTTAAAATAAAAAAGTCCATTTTTGCACATAATGTTAGCCTTCTTGAGGAGGCAAAACCAGGATGATTTTTACATATTTGTCTTTGACATACCTGGAAGAAAAAGAGTATTGCTGGTATCGTTGCCTCAGAAAAAGTGGCAACATAAGCTATCTGAAGGCATCCTTTTGGATTGTCACCTCTTCAAGGAATGTTTTTGATTTTGAGAATATTTCTGAGCCACTCTGATATTTTTTTGTGACAACTTGCCCTTTTTGAATGGGATTCCTCCCTAATTTGTGAGCAGTAAAAGCATGATGAGGGGGAAAGAATAATCTTTACAAGTGAGGTTTATTTTGGGAGGTTAGGTTTGATTTCTGCTTCTTATGCAGGAGTCCCTTTATTGCCAAATAAAAGTCTGCTGTAATTCTTCCATGATAAACCTGATGAGGCAGACAATCATCTTCATGCACCACAATAGACTGGCTCATTAGGACCAGTGCAGATGATACATGTATTTGGAACTCTGCAGGGTAACAAACTATTCTACTGCTTCCTTCCTTCAGGATTTGCACCCATCAGTGGCATGTGCAGCAAATACCGTAGCTGCACCATTAATGAAGATACAGGACTTGGATTGGCTTTTACAATTGCTCATGAATCTGGACACAAGTAAGTTAGTTTTCACGAGTCTTACATGCTCCTTCTATAACTAAATATGTAAGTGAATGGAAACATAGCCCAGTTAATATAAATCAGTTAAATATGGATCATTTATAGAGAGCTATATATTAGAATATAGAGAACATCCAGTTAATGCATTTGCCTTATTAAATATCATCTCTTCAACAATCATAAAAATAGCCATTGTGGGACTTTGATTTTGCCACCTGCCACAGGTGGAGGGATCTTATTTTGATACAGGTGCCTCACAACTGATTCTAGTTTGGTGTGAAGCTATAGGCAATTTTAGGCCAAACAGAGTGAAGATTCTTCACTCAGAGGTGTGTCCTTTAGCTTCCCCACTCTCTTACTGTGTTCTGGTAGACAAATTGCTTCTAGCACCAGTGCCGTTGCTTCAGAAAGAGAAGGGACACTGCAGCTTGCAGTATGGGGAAGTGATCTCTCTGATCCTCTCAGAGGTCCCTTTCCCAGAAGACCCGGTGTTTCATAAGATCTGGGAGCCATTCATTCCATTCAACCTGTCCTTCTTTGTTATCTCTACCTATTTAGTGAGTGATTTGGCTAAAAACAACCTTTGTGGAGGTTTCTGCCTTTCTGTATGTATAACCACTAGATTTCCATTTGATTTCTATGGTAGTAAGACTGTAATTTTCTGAAGAACCTGCTACTTCTCAAAAAAAAAATAATCATAATAATCTTCCATGGGGCTTCAGCTCTTCTCTGAATTGTTGAAATAAATCGAAAGAAGAGATTAGATTTTGCCCTCCTGTTTGTTTTTTTTCCCCAAATAATTTTGAATTACTTTTTCACAACTTTTTGCATGGTTTTGATTTTCAGTTTTAACATTGCTTGAGCTGGAATTTGTCTAACCACTGACAGTACAGAAGCATAGTTTCCCTGTGTGGTACAAACCTGAAATCAAGGATAAAAAAAGGATAAAATACGGGCATCGGATCTTTATTTTGTGCAGCAACATTACTGCAGAGAGTATCTTTGAAAAGCAGTGATACTGTATTCTGCTGTTTGGTCAAGGCATGAATCCTTCCAATTCTGCATGACTGAATCAGGACTATTGAGTTTTCATTGTACAAATATGCTCTACAGTATGTGCTATGACCTAATGTCTACATGAGTGACCCTTTCACAGGTTTCTGTACATCTGAAGGGAAACAAGGAATTAAAGAATAATCCAGCTACCAGTGAAGCCCGTGGGAATTGTGCCAATGCTTTCAATGGGTCCAAATATGTAAAATATATATTGTTTGATCCTCCTGTCACACTAATGCAATTTCACTAACCTCAGTACATTTTTAATGCCTTTTAATGAGTATTAGGAGAGAATCAGGCCCATAACTTATTTTTCAAGAACTATCCCCTTTAGTCTCTTAATGACCTTCTTTCCTGTTTATTTTCATATTTGCTTTGAGAGATTATGCTGGGAAATGTTTTAATGTTGTTTTTTTTTTCTTTCTCACCACTGCCTTTAATTCTCATGTCACTCAGCCTTTCTTTGGTATATTTCCATACTCCTGTCTAATAAAACTCATCTTAGCTCCTGGAAAAAATCTGCTCCAGGTACAACATGTCTTTATTATCATTTGTTCATGTTCTTGAGACTACCTAGTATGTGATGTAAGACAACAGAACTCGGTCTTTGTGATACAGAGATTCCTGGAAGAAAAAAAACCTGTGGCAGCTATGGGGGTGCTGAGATCCACTGTGAATGTATTGACCTAAGGATTTCCTAGTAGAATATTGTATGTGGTATAGATCACACTCAGTGATCCACTCTAAGTAGCTTCAGTTGTTACACATTTTTATGGTTTTATAGTTTGTGTTTTTACCTGAAAGCTTAACAGTTCCTTTGGGAGTTCAGAGCCCATTGTGTCAGTGGGTATATGAACTGTGGATTCTTTGGCTGCAATTCACGTGAACAAAGTTAGTATTTTATAAAGGATTCTAAACTACTAGCTCAGCTGGGACTTTTTTTGCCCCATTTATAGAATGAGCCATGTATCTTAGCAAGTTTGGAGCCTCAGCTGGTGGCAACACATGCAATAACCATGATGAGCCTGCAATGATTTATAACAGTAGAGGATGGAGTCCAGTAAATTAGATATTCCCTGCACGTGCACAGATTACATTCATAAAATCACTGATGTAATACAATGTCAGAGTAACAGATTATGAAATATCTATTCAAAACACGTTGAAATTCACAGATGCCCTGTGCAGGGAGTAAATATAAAACAGTGAAAGGGAAAAAGCTGAAAATTAGCTTTATTATAATGATAAACTCCACATCATTTACCACTTTTAATGTGGTTGTTGTTACTACTTATTTTGCTTTATATTATTGTAACACCTCTCCTAGTGAAAGCAGGGCCTCATGGTGCTGCAGACTGAGCAATGCACCCAATAAGAGGCAGAATTCCCACTAAACAGGTTAAAGGACAAAATAAGTGACAATATATAACAAAGTTGTGGAAAAGAAAGTGATTTGCTGGAGATAATATAGCAAGTTAGTGGCCAAA
The DNA here is from genome assembly GCA_013398125.1 of Aegotheles bennettii. Lineage (NCBI taxonomy): Eukaryota > Metazoa > Chordata > Aves > Caprimulgiformes > Aegothelidae > Aegotheles > Aegotheles bennettii. The sequence continues at coordinate 2,790,685 of VZRW01001045.1, read as the reverse complement.
ATTAGAAAAATAATCATATTTTCATATGCTTACCTTGTGTTCTATTATTTCAATCCCACTTCTTTTGCTACAGGTTGAATGCAGCTCTGTAGCTCTTCCCTCCTATTAGGCAGACAGTTACTCTGCATTCTTACAGCTGTGTAACTCTGATACTTCCATGGATTCTGATCTTCACACCTTTCACGTTAACAGTCATTTTCACCTGGCAAAGAAAGGCTCAGACTGCATGCATGTTTTAAGTTAATAGATTTATAGGCAAGTACAAGTGTGACTGAACATAAGATCCAGTACTTCCATCCACTCACCACATCATTTCTCCTTCAGGAAAGAGAAATGGTTAAGCTGTAAAACTTCTGTCAGTCCGCAGCTCTGGTACTTACGTGCCAGTGTCTTGTCATTAGCTCACATAGCAGAGCTAGTGTGCATCACCAGTATGGGTCTTTCTTGAAACTTTACTCTCTTTCTCATCAGATAAGTATATGATGACAATAAACTTGTTTCATACTGATAGTAATTTGTATGGTGCATATGTTTTCATCCACTCAGAATGAAAGGGATGAATTCCACATTCTCTGTGGAGTTCGAGCACAGGGCTGTTACCCAGGAAATGTTTCTTCATCCCCAACTTGTGTCTTGCTTCTGTTTAATCTGGATTTTTCTCTCTCACACCTGGTTCTCTTTTCAGCTTTGGTATGATTCATGATGGAGAAGGAAATCCTTGTAGAAAAGCTGAGGGTAATATTATGTCTCCCACACTCACAGGAAACAATGGAGTGTTTTCTTGGTCTGTGTGCAGCAGGCAGTATCTCAACAAGTTTCTCAGGTAGGTCAGATGTAAATCTGGGCCAGTCCCAGGGAATGTATCTCTAGTAACTAGACTTAAACTCTGGAACAGACATAAAAATTAGTTAAGTGTGAAATTCACCTCTTTTAAAATGTACTCAAACCAATGTACTATTTGAGCCCACACACCTGGACTTATGAAGCGTACAGGTGGTGTGGCATGGAAGTGTTTTTGTCCTGCCTTGTTTCCAAAGAATGAATTTCACCCTCCATGAATATCCTGCAGGTAATGACTGGCATATCATTCTTTCCCAGGCATTCCTGTCAGCAGCCAGGTTTATTGGAAAATTAATAGAAAGTGAACACAAAAGAGGACAGACACAGTGGTACCAAAGTCATTACAAAATGTAAATTAACATTAGTGGCCTTTCCTACTGGAGGTTCTCTCTTGATCTAGCTCATGTCATGAGTAAGGACATTTTACATTTTTCATATACTGTTTCTGGGGGAAAGAAAAGGAAAAACATAAAGGTGGCAATTATTTCTCCATGTTAGAATTACTCTGTGATGCTTTTAGAGGAACTGTCTTTTGGTTTATGTTTAATGTCATCAGAATTGCAGTCCTTTCCTATACAACTTCCCTTTCATTTCGTCTGTTTGTTTATTGTACATGGGTAGACTGTACATCATTACTAAAAAATGTGTAAGCAGTACTGCGACCCAGATGCAATACAGTTCCTGAGAGTGAGAATCAAGCACCTAGGTAGTTCTGTGGATCTGATCCTTGAGTTCCGAATTAGTATCTCCGAGTAGCAGCCAGGAAAGGTGACAGAGTTCTGGTGATTTTCTTTTTTTCTGCTGCAACGGTGCAACATGTTCTAAGTACACAAATTGCAAATGAAAAAGGTCACATAAGCCCTCTAACATGCAATGTGGTCCAAGAGACTTGACACTTGGAAGATAAATCCAGCATAGAGTGACCTTCTGTATATGTGGGTTCTCAAGCAGATACAAAGGAAAAAGATAGACCATAGTGTACCTTTGGTCTCAAGTGGGACACAGCCAGCCCAAAGCACAGGAGCTTCAGCAGCCTCCTGTCCATCAATCCACACAACACAATGCTGAAATGAGACAGTGTGCCTGTTGATTCTGTTGATTCCTGACTTTGGGAATCCATTTAAGGGAAAGAAGCAGACTAGATTACCTTGCTCTTGGTTACACAGGAATAAAGGGAGTAACAGAATTTGACATCATTCTATCTTCTTGTCACAACAGTCCTAAAGCCTGGAAATTCCTGCTTCCTTAAAACTTTGCAGGTCAGGCTACCAACAAGATGTCAAGATCTTTTGGCTCCTGCAAGCAGATAGTCTCATTTCAGTGTGTACCTCTAAAGCCAGTTAAAGGTACTGTATGGCATACTATGTGTTTTTGCAGGTCTGTAGCAAATTAAAATATTCTGATATAAAGATCATAGTCATGATTAATACACATTCTCATTATAGTACAGCTCAAGCTGCCTGCCTGATTGATGAACCTAAGCAAACAGGACAGTATAAATACCCTGACAAACTGCCAGGGCAGATCTATGATGCTGATACCCAGTGCAAATGGCAATTCGGAATGAAAGCAAAACTGTGCAACCTCAGCTTTGTAAAGGTACCTGTTGATATACTTTTGAAAAATTGAAATTGCAAATGAAATTACATTAGTGAACTGCAGTACACTAAAGTACAAGTAATACGGTGTTCTTCAGAGGCCTGGGCTATTTCTCTACCTTATCTTGCCTGGCAATTTGCTTTGAAGGTACTGGCCTCTTTTGAGTAATATCACAATCCCAGGGGAGTTTCAGAAGGAAATGTGTTCTTTCCAGGAGTCACAAGGAGACCAGTTGAGTACCTAAGACCCATGAGCCCTGGCCTACTATGCTAAGGGAAATTAGCAGGCCATAGAGTTTTGATCAGAACTTACATGGGGTCTGGGGAAAGAAGGACAAAGTTTAATGTGTTTTGTTTTACTCATGCATTGACAGCAAAGTCTGGAAAAGATCTACAGGGTTATTTTAGAACAATAAAAATGTAATTTATACCCTTGACTTTGTGATGAAGGAGTAATTTAGATTAACTCATTATTTTAGGGACTGCTACACTCCTTGCTGATCTCTTCTGAGAGGACGTTTTATTAAATAATCTGAGTGCTCATTCTGAAAAGTATTGTGTTTTTTTTTTTTTACTCCTGTTATTATCCTGGAGTATTTTGATTTATTTTACACTAACCACATTTATCAGGTGATGGCAGCTGTGTTTCTTCTACAGCTCATAAACAGAGAGTGAACAGCACTAAGAAGAGACTGTGTTCCCAGATATCTCCCATGTTTTACAAAATCTAGTCTCTTCACAGTGTTATGGTCACTGTAGACTTCATGAAATTTTAGCCTTGAACTTTTTAACACTGTTTTTGTTCCATTATAATCTCACATTCAAAATATTTTCAAAAAAATATGCAGTGAAATGGTGCATAAACAAGAAGGCAGTATACAGGAATCCTAAACCCGGGATTTTCTAAATTCAGAAGAGGTTTTTTATATATGGCTGTTAAGGTAGCAAAGGCATATATCATTTGTTACTCTTTCTAAACATCAGGAACTAACGGGAATGAAGAGTACTACAGTGAATTCTTTTTTCTTTTCAGGATATATGCAAATCTCTCTGGTGTCACAAAGTGGGTCATAGGTGTGAGACAAAGTTCATGCCAGCAGCGGAAGGAACAGCGTGTGGTGTAAGTATGGTAAGTTGTTTTATAAATGGGACAATGTCCTCCTAACTTGTTTTTAGGCTGTATTGGGTCAGACACCAGCTCCTGTCAAAACCAGTTGCATCCAGATCCCTCCATGTTTGCTATCATGGACTTCTGGATTGCTCTGTAGAAGATTGCATTGTGATACATAGTCAGGACTGGTCCTCACAGTGGCACCTATCTGATAGTAAAGCCTCTCCCATATAGCTATGGAATAAGATACATCTGGCAAATCTAAATCATTAAGAAAATCCATTAATTATAACAGAAGTTAGATCAAGGCTTCAAATTCCACTCTGATATAAACATTCCTTAAGCCATAATATTTGCTATACAGACTAAGGCCATCATACATGTTACCATCAGTGATCACTACTGAGGGAGCATGGTTATTTGTTTCAGTTGAACCTTCTAATTTGCACTCATCTGTAGTTACCCAAAATATTTTCTTTTGCTGTGATGTTTCTTCCAGTAGAATATTGTTTAGATTTTCAGGTTACTGACAAATGTTCTATTTTGCTTTTTCTCTGTGCAGTATTTCATAATTGAATGATAAGAGGGAGAAATTTTAGTGGATTTTTAGCAGGCTATTTTTAAATTACATGGAAAGTTTTGAGGTTCTGACAGCACAGGACCATAAATTAACATGGATTTTTTTGAGGAAGAGTGAGCCAAAAAGATACTTTCCAATAGAACAGTTTTGATCTTCAACTCGGAACTTGGACAAAATTTTGGACATTATTTATCTATGCCATTGTGTGGATCAATGTCCTACTTCAGAGCCCTTGTCCTTCTGTGAACTATCTCATGTTTATGGGTCCAATGGGTGATCTCATGTTTATTAGGGTTAAACATTAGGGGAGCTTCTAAATGTGGATTTTTTGCATCTACTAGATACCACTGTCTCTGATGGGATATTTTTTGGCATTCTTTTGGCAGTGGTGTCGAAGAGGACAGTGTGTCAAGTATGGTGATCACGGACCCAAGCCTGTAAATGGCCAATGGTCTGCCTGGTCCGAGTGGTCAGAGTGTACTCGCACTTGTGGAGGTGGGGTCACATATCAAGAAAGACACTGCAATAATCCAAAGTAAGACATAGATATGAAAAGGTATTATTTTTATACTAACTATTTAAGTTTTTAGAACAAAAGAAAATAACAGAGTCTTTTTCTGCAGGGGAATAGTACATGTGAAAATGTTTCTAAGATCTTTCTTTCATATCCAGGATGATCAGTCGGTAGCTGAAGGACAGAAATATGTCCTGGTACTAGAAAGTAGTGGTTGTCTGAAGACTGCTAGAGTATTAGGACATAAACAGCCTAACTTTCTCAATTTATCTTGTGACACTACAGTTTATCAAATACCTGCACAAGTCATTAAATGCCACACAGGCATATTCACACCTAATAATTTAAAAGCAAGGGGAAAAGGTCTTAAAAGCTATTAAGACTTCTGATGAGATCATATTATCCAGGATAATAAACCAAAAATGTTCAAAGTCAATATCAAAATGGTTGTAGACAGATGTCTTTGTATGTCTGTCATGTTCTTTGCTTTCTTTTATGTTTCACAGGTCAGAATAAACTTGCTGAACTCTAAAATTATATGCTAACTCATGAAACATTTCTGGTATTTTCCTCCAGTGAATGTCTTATTCACTGTAAATACTGCTATACCTTAAATACTATTCCATAGTAGAGGTGAAGTGTTATCTGACCAGCATCTTTCCCAAGTACTCAATTCACTTCAACTTAGAAGAAAAAAGGATTTAACAGTTTTATTTCATACTCAATTTCAAGAGGCATAGACACATGTATTCTTCATTGCACACAATAAAAACAGCATTTAAACTGCAGTAATAAAAAACAGAGAAAATATGACACAGTTTATATGAGGCTGTAAAGAAGCCTCACACCTACTATACAGTGCTGCAGTAATAATATCCATGCTTCATATACTATGTTATAGGAAAATGTGAGTTAGTTAAAATAGTCTTTATTACCCTCACTCATTCAAGCCAATTTTTGCAGATCCACAGCACAGCATGTTCTCAACCTTTTCTGTTGTTTCTCACTGTGTTTTGATAAATAAAATTACTTGGATAGTTTCCTTTATTAAACTATTTAGCAAGAGAATGCAGGGTCTCAATTACACATCATATATATATTCTGGTCTTCCAATTTGGTCCCTGTTTTGCCTGTTAAATTTCTATGGATATACATTATTCCTTGCATTTATTCATAAGCCTCCCCTTGCTCTCCCTGTGTGACAGAAGAATGTCCAGTAATTGAAATGTTTCAGTTTGGTGCACTATTATACCTGATAATGATTTCAAATGGTCTTCAAACAGAAGCTCTTTGACATGAAGGGTGTCTGTTATTGTAGCATTATGTATTTAAAGCTTGCATTCAGAGTGATCTGCGTGTTCCAGTTAAAGTAAGACTTGATGCAAGACTTGATGCAACCAGATAAGACTTGATACCAGAACTGGATCGTGTTTATACTAATTTTAATTTTAGTGATAATTCAGGTAGAGCAAAGAGAAGATCCTATAAATTTCTCACAGGACCATAAATAAGCCATCCATACAACAGGGTATGAATATACAGGTAGCTGTATTTCCTATCACAGCACTTTTGTATAAATGTGAAATCATTAGAAAAATTATACTATCCATTCTCAATGTTGCAGCACATGGAATCATTTATAACCTAGTTACTGTTCATTGTTCAGCTCTGTAAGTACACATAAACAACGAATAATGATTCCTTTCTTTTTGAACTCCTGAAATATGTTTCAGATGTGTATATATTTCAGTACATATATTATTTCACATGAAATATTTCACTTTTCCTAATCCAGATTTGTGTAGGAGCTAATGTTTATTTTGTTCAAAAGGTTGATAGACAATTTTGGATAGCAAAATTTTGAGAATGGCAAAGAATAAAATGTATTTCTTTAAGAGATTAGGAACAAGGGGTGTGGATCTCTGAAGAACTGACTGGGCTCTAAAATGAGGTTCTTAAAAAAGAGTCCATTTTTCAAGGCAACTGACTTCTTATGAACATTGAGGGAGATTTCTTGATTTCCAGTGATTTTAAAGGTCACACATCTTATTAGGAGCTTAGAGACAGGTGGAGAACACGAATTCAGACTGCTGCTTATGAAAATCTCTGTTTGTATGTGAAATTCTCCTCTTGCAAATAATATCCAAACAGTTCAATTCCCTTTCTCTTGACAACATCAAGACAGGCCTTGTGACCACACCCGAACAGCTCTGGGTATGGCTTCTGAATTTCCATCAGAGTTATGTCCAGATTCATACTGACAAACACCTACGGAGGTCACCTGTAGACACAGAACTATGCAGATTTGCTAAAATCATTATGTTTCTGTATATTGTCACAGTGTAATTTCATGTATCTGGTTTTCATGCGTCACATTTTACAATGGAGGTGGTTTTCCAAGACACAAACAGATTACATAATTTAATAGTTTAGCTGGGAAAGAACCTGTATTGTGCCTGAGAGATTTAAATTAATACCAAAATCATATCTGTGGGACTGCATCCTACCCACTTCACAATAGTGCATTGTTCAGTTAAGAGTAGTATGGAGTTTTAGGCATGTATGCAATCAAAAGACTAAATCAAAATTGCTTGAACCTGTCTTATCAGTCTATTGTGTACAATACCAGTAACAGCAATTACAGACAACGCAGCTGTAAACTGATGCAAAGTAAACTGGTGCCATTTAAAATACTAATTAAAAATTAAGACTGTGAAAGACTTTGTAGACCTTTCAGATTCACGCAGAATAAAATAGTCTAGCTTTGTGATACTGTCATACTATGGTCATAATATCAGAAGTGTTCCCACTTGAATTTAAACAACTACAAAACATAAAAAAAATAGGAGTCCAGAATTTCAGAGTCTAATTCCCTTTGTAATACTTTCCTTGATCAGATTAATTCCAGGATTTCTCACTCTGATGCATTGCAGTGAATATCCCTTTTACTTTCATTGGTCATGAAGTCTGTTCTTAAAAGGGTATTGCACAACTAATTTAAGCTACTGTTGTAGCATTTTAATATTTGAGTCTTACATGAAGTAAAGTACTTACATCTTTGCACTTTACACTCCTTTTACAAATCATTCTTTGCAGACTGTTTCTTTGCTGGCCTTTCTCACCAAATTTGCCCCTTTTCCAATTATCCTCAGCAAGGCCTCAGCTCTTACAGCACCTCTTCATGCAGGTACCTTTACCTATACACACCGGTGATGAGGAGCTACACAGAGGGATGGGAAATTTAGGCTGTGACTGTATTAGGAGCACTGTATCACTACAGAAATATTGGAACACTGTGTAAAGCGTTCTGTTGTAAGCACAGTTGTACTAACAGAACTTCTCTAGGCAGTCAAACCAAAATCTACTGCTGGTATGAACATCACCAACAGAAGTGTGATTTTGTCAGCATAGATAATAGGCTTTCCTCAGAAATTTGGCTTTGTCGATCTGTATCTAGTTTCCTGTGAATTACTTAACTCTTACTGACATCTCGTTGGTAAAAAATGAAGGTGGAGACATTTCCATAGTTCTCTGGCCAACAGTTTCAGTAATGGGAGTGTACTGTAATATTAAAATGCTGTAACAGAGCTGGAAAACAGAATGTCTCTTTCAGTGCTCCCTCAGTTTGGTGGAATTTTATACCATCCTCAAATGCAAGGCTGTGGCTAGAAATCACGGTCTAGCCATAAATAATTACACTATATTGCTTGTTTGGTGGCATTTACTTGGAAGGATGCTGCTTCTTTTCCTTACATTAGAGCAGATTTGTTCTCTGGGGCTTAAGAAGGTCAAAAATTGTACACGTGCTGAAGCTGTAAAGAAAGTCTGTAGAGAATTGAGTAAGGACCCAACAGTTTGGCTGCCTTAACTCTCTGCTCTCACCAGTTGCACAAAGTCAACATAAATACTCCCTGACTTCACTGATGTTACATATCCTCCCTGCTCTTCACAGACTGAATTGCCACCAACTAGGATGGAAAATCTGACTTTAAGACCTTTGCCATTGTACCCACTGTCAGTGTAGTTGGTAGGTGACCTCAAGAAAAGTCACTGGAAATTGGGGTTTTATCCACAACACATTTTGCAGGTGCTTTAACCCAGTTTTAAACAGAGTGGCAAATGGGTTTCCACCTCTTGCTTTCAAAGACTGTTTTGTAGCCAGGATTCTAGAAAGGGCATACACTGTGTACATTCAAAGCTGATTCAAAACATAAAACCCAAACCTCAGCATGGTTAGAGGGTTAGACATAGGAGGGTTAAAATTTATAACAAAGCAAACAGAAAAAGCACCTGGATTTTATCATCCGTGTTGCACCAAGCTGTCCCCATATTACTGCAGTCAGATGCAAGTCAAGAGACATTGCATGGGATAGTTGATAGGAGGAACAGTTAGAATGGGTTTTAAGCAAACAAGTCCAATTATACGTTGCAACTGTATCTTTTATACTATTTTTATTAATTATTATTATTAGTTATTCAGTATCTTTTATATTTTTTTCCCTTAACGTATGTGTAACATCAGCAAGTTGTCCACTGAAAGGTCATGGCTTGTCTTGCAAGTATGTATGTTCCATATTTTTGAAAAATCATTATGTAAGTGTTTGCATGTGCAGCATTGTTGCATTTCTTTTCACTTGACACAAGAAATTGTATAAGACAACAAACAGGTCTCAGAATTTGGTGTTTTGAAGATTTGGCTCAGTACTTGTGGCTGTGTATCTGAGCATTGTGAAACTGCAAAAATAACATCAGTGAATTCCTGGGTAGATCCATGTCTCCTTCACTGGAGACATTCAAACCCCGCCTGGATGCGTTCCTGTGTGATGTACTGTAGGTGAACCTGCTCCGGCAGGGGGGTTGGACTAGATGATCCTTCGAGGTCCCTTCCAACCCTAGAATTCTGTGATTCTGTGTGATTCTGTGATAAGGAATACAAAAGTGAGTGAACACACATTTCTCATCGGCTTGTGAGACCTCAGTCACTTTAAAAAGAGCAAACCTTACATTTCATATTGTTTTATAGTTGTGAGCATAGACCAAATAGTTAGAAACTATTATTCTGATAAGACACTATCAGAGTAATAGAATATCCTCTTTTCATTATGGCCAAAATTAAGGGAAATGACCAGGTAAGATTTGCTGAAGTGGATGTGACATTTACTGTTATCAATGAATTTCAACATTTTCCTAAAGCAGGACAACTGTGCACAGTCCTTGTTTCCTCTGACTGTTTAAAAGTCCATCTTTTCAAACAGATTTATGAAACAAAGGAACAACCGGATGCAATTATTCATTCTGTTTATGTTCTATCAGTGTTATGTTATCCTTTATTAACTCTTATTGTGTTAGGTAATTCTTTGCACATGTTCATTCCTGGGTTACAGCAGAGTAAAAATAGCTGTACAACAAGATTGAAACCAGCCAATACAAAATAGCCCTATAAATTTAAATTAGTGAAAACATGACCCACCTCTAGATTGTCGCATCTTTGCTGAGTTTGCAGTGATTCAAATAGAGAATTCATGGCAACAGCTTTGCTTGGCTTTAGGAGCCATGAAAGGTAATGACCCATATGAGAAGTACTCTTCTCCTTAGGCAACACATCTACTCATTATCTCTGTTAATACACCTGTAACATGCCAATCACATAAAAGTAGGTTTTGCAAAAGAATGGATTTTTCTTTTTTTGTTTTGTTTTGTTTTTTTAGGCCACAGTATGGTGGCAAATTCTGCCAAGGTTCCAGTCGTATTTATCAACTTTGTAATAATCAGCCTTGTCCAGCAAATAGTTTGGACTTCCGTGCCCAGCAGTGTGCAGAATACAACAGCAAACCTTTCCGGGGATGGTACTACAAATGGAAGCCATATACTAAAGTGGAAGGTAATTATGCCACAGCTCTGATGGACAGAGAAAATTGCAGGATGTGAGCTATAATCTGTAATTCATCCATATTCTTTGGGCAAATATCACGCTAATATAAGCAAATAGAAATTCAGTTGGCTTATTTGAGATGTGTTTGCTTTCTAGCATAGCTGAATCCAGCCCCCTATGCGATACAGCCTGTATGAACATGCAGAATTGATTTTGATTGTGAGTTTAAATCTTTGTCCTTAGCATGACTCCCCGGCTGTTGCTACCCCTGTCTTTCATTTTATATTACATATCTACTAGTGTAAAAACAAAACAATTTCCATGGATTTTTCAGCATGGGAAATGTAAGTTCCCACAATAACCCTACCAGTATCTTCCTTCCTTTGGAATGTTCTCAGATTTCGAAACGTAACAATAAATCAACCTTTTGACTTTTCTGCTGGTATAGTCCCATGAGAATTGGAAAAACAAACAATGTGTTGGCATAAATTTTTTAAAGTCATCTTTTACTAAGAGATCTTTATAAAGTTCAGGTCTCAATAACTATTTCTTGTCTATGTATTTTTAACTTACACATCTTGATTTTGCATATATTTTGAATCAGTATTCATTTTATCAACATTTAAACAAATATTTTCTGCAGTTTGAAATCACTGTTTGTAGCTGCAATTGCAATTGAATGAAAGTGGCTGAATTAGGTCACATTGTAGCTGCTTTATTTAGTACCTCTGCAAATTGGGGTTTTTAAATAATATTTGTATAATTATATATTTATACACACATACACACTCGTGTAACTTTCATTCATAACCTGATTATATTTTCTTCAAAACACTTTGCAGATGGTTTTGTGGGTATTTAGAAACCTATGTCCTAAGAGTCATTGTGCATAGAGGAGAGAGGAAATAAGATTTCACAGCATGTAACAATGGATGTTGTGTAACAGGGAAAATAATGCATCTTGTTCAACAGAAATTAAGGTAGCCCACATTGGTTTTAAAGGTAGAGACTGTATTTAGAAAAAGAAATAGGAGCTTAAAATTAGGGACAAGGGGCGTAATTTTCAAAAGCAAGACATCCCCAAGTGTCTCTGAACATGAAAATGCCTGTCCTTACTCTTTTAGCTGCTTTTCAAAATCTCCCCCAAGATCTACATTTATAGTCCTAAAAACATGATCTGGGTTTCAGAATTGTTACAGATGCCTCTGTAGAAAGTACTGTTGAAAATCCAGCTGCTCATTCAAGGATACTATTTTGAATCCAATTTCATATTCTCCAAAATTTTGTTACACAGTTTTATTTGTTGCACTTACTGTTTGTATTAAGATGGTGTATTTCAGTAACTACTGTGACAGTATTTACAATTGCATGACAGTTTTTGTCTATGTACAATTAATCAGCCCTTTATAAGCATAACCTACTATTTTTTTTAAACTGTGCTGCCTGTCTGCTAATGCTTTCTTGTCTTTTTTTTCCCCGCAGAGGAAGATAGATGTAAATTGTACTGCACAGCTGAAGACTTTGACTTTTTCTTTGCAATGTCCAGCAAAGTGAAGGACGGAACCCTGTGTTCTCCAAATAAATATGATGTTTGCATTGATGGAATATGTGAAGTAAGATTAAAATTAAGTTTCTTATAATCCTAATGTCTATTTTTTAAAGTAGCAATTGACTCCTTTATGGAAAAATGCAGCTGTTTCTTCAAATTCTCTTGTGTCCAAGTCCTTCACTTGTGCCTTTTGGTTGCAGCAAGTAGGGTGTGATCATGGACTTGGTTCCAAAGCTGTACTGGATGCTTGTGGAGTTTGTAAAGGAGATAATTCAACGTGCAAGTTCTTTAAAGGCCAATACTTGATCCAGCACAAAGCTAATGGTAAGGAAAGCTGTTCCACATGATCATCAACTCATTGCTGTGCTGTATCCTTATGTAATATATGTAACTCCTTGCTCATTAGGGCAGTGGCTAAAAGTCCAGATGTGAACTGAAAATCACAGGGAGAGTGAGAAGAGAGTTCACATTTCTCCTGTTTCTTGGTAACAAGAAAGCTATGAGCATGTCTTGGTTAGTTAATTTGCAAGCATTCCTCTTGTTTCTTAAGCCACATTTTCCCTTTACGTGTGAATTTCCTCTTAAAAGAGATTTTAGGTTTCAGGCAAGTGAAAAAATAGCTGTCAACAGCTCTGACTGGAGTGGGACTGTAGGAGATATAAAAAGCGATACACAGCATAATGCCAAACATGACAGTATTTCCATGTCCATTTTCAAATTAAGTTGGCTGGAAGCTGTCCAGTTGATTCAATGGATGATCCAGTCATGGGGAGGTGGACTTTTCTTTAGTGGACTGTCAGAGTCTTCCAATGAAATCATCTCACTGTGTCTCAGTTTCTCAGGCATAAAATGCAGGTCATATTTCTTTACCCATGGGGGTATTTTGAGGATCCATTTATTGTTGATCATGAGACATGTCAATACTACAGTGATACAGGCCCAGGAATTCTTCAGGATATAGTAATACAGAGATAAAATGCTAGAAAAATAATACAAATTGAATGCTCTGCAAAATTAGCTGTGTGCAGTGCGTGTTGGAGATTGCCAGTAGTGTCTCATCTGACTGTAGAATGAGTGAGATTTCTACATGAGTGCGATGGCTCACACCAGGGAGATCCAGTGGTACACAGGGCTTTGTGAAAGCCCTCTGCATCCCAGTGCATCCCACCTCAACAACCTTGTCCATGATAGAAGTAGTACCATCCAACTGCTGTAGGGAACTACAGGGAGAACATGGTAAAACCATTACAGTGAAACCACTATTAGTCTGTTCTGCCTTTTTCTAAAGTGAGCTTGCTTTTCCTTGTCTTTAATCACAGAGAAAAATTTGAGGAATTGAAATACCTCTGGGTTACTCTGATTACAGGCTGCATAGGGGGGTTAGAATCAGAACTGGTTTCTTCGTGTGAAAACAGAGTAGCTTTGGTGGATCAGAACAGCTGTCTTCAATATCTTTTAAACTGCAGAAATTTCAAATTGAATGATAAGGGATCTCTACCTATATGACAATTTCAAAAATGTTGTTTGCTTCTTTCATTTCAGACTACTATGCAGTGGTCACTGTTCCAGCAGGAGCACGCAGTATACAGCTCCATGAAATACAAATCTCCACCAGCTACCTCGCAGTGCGCAACCTCGGTAAAAAATATTATCTAACAGGAGACTGGACAATTGACTGGCCAGGAAAGTTCTCTTTTGCTGGAACAGTTTTTGATTATCAACGCTCCTTTAACCATCCAGAGAGCCTATATGCAGCAGGACCGACTAATGAGACGCTGGTCTTTGAAGTAAGCTTTCTTCTGTTTATTCTTCCCTTGATGTCCATTACAGAATTAGTAACGACAGCTTTAGCTCTGCACTGTAGCTCTCAGTGAGATTAAAGAATAGCGTTGAGTCACGATAGAATTCAGACTTAATTGTGTGGTCATGCTAAATCGAAAGGCCTTTCACCAGTTTATCAGGGTCTGAAGTTTTGTAAACTGTCACACATTCAGTGAGAAGGAAGGTGCATAAAACTTGTAGCATTACTTCTCAGTTGCTGCACAATGGTAACAGAGATTATAAATATGTCCCATAAAAGGTACACAATCAAATTCAGTCATGTAAAAATTAAATCTAGCATTAAAACGAGGCTTAATGGTAACAGTTTCAAATAATGCTTCTGAAACTGCAGGCACATGTAGCCATCTTTACATCTACCTTGGAACACACATGGTCACAATACCCCACATAGGCTCCTGTGTAATTTCTGTTAATTCAGTTTTATTGGTGATAATGAATGTTATACATGTTTATCTCCCAGTCAAATTTGTATCACCTTCTCTGTCTGCCCATGTCTTGTGTTGAAACTATATTTAGTAGAAAGTAAATTTGATAATTGTATAGTTTGCTCCAGTGTTACAATTCTGAAATTGGCCACCAATCTTTCTGTTCTAAGAAAATTCTCTTTCTGCTTTATACTTTACTAGATTTTCTTTCAAATGCCTCAGAACATCTGAGGGTCAGTTTCTGGCTGAATCACCAAGGTCTTTTCTCCCTGTTAGCTACCTTTGTTAGACAGCAAATTTTGTTTGTTTGCTCTAGCAAATCCTTGGCTTTGTAACTCATCTGCTGTGTGTTTTGGTGAATCCTTCCCTGTGAGAAGAAGCCCTCCCCAGAAAGGATTCAATTCCTTCCCACAGCCTCCAGCAATACTCTGGGCAGCTCAGTATCCAACACGTAGCTTTCTCTGGCGTGCACTTGGGGAGCATGGGAGTGAGTGCTGTACCCGTTCTCTGAGACAGAAGCCTGCAGTTCTTTGCCCCATCATATAACACTGTAATTGATACCTGCTCTCTGCAGGGGTTGAGCAGAAGTGGTTAGCTAAGAACTCTGCATCCCCATCTCCCTTACGCAGCTTTGTTCCCTGGAAGTAAGAAACACAGTAAGTACAGACTGTGACAGGAAATGTATTCTTTAAGGATTGTTTAAACTTTCACAACTATTCAGTAAAGTTTTTATTTGGAACACTGAAGAGCTTTACTGCCATTCATACTGATTGAGTAATGCACTGAAATGTATCTTTAAGAACCACTGAAGTTGATGGTCCATGAACACATGTTAAAGTACTTTAGGATGAACACATGTTTTAGAATGGACAGTTTGACATGGGCTAAGTGGGTGTATTTTCACAAATTATTATCACAATTTGCAATGCCTTTTTAAAACATTTCTTCTCAGTTGAAGAATTTTCATCTGGGTATGTGTGTTAATAGGGACACTTTAGTCCAAGGAAGAGTCTGGTCTACAAGTTAGACATGCTTCCTTGTCTGCAGATCATCTCCAAAATCACCTTACACCAAAGAAACGAGCACACTTGTAAATGCTGTGAAATGTTAAGCTGAACTCTCAGGAATCTTATTTGTCCTAATACAAACTAGATTGAACTGTATTATTATAGAGCTAGAGTATGAATAATAAATTGCCTGCGAGATTACTCACTTGGCTGCTTATCATGCATATACTTTCCAGAACAAAGATTGAAGAAAAAAAATTAATGCCAAATAACACTTCTATTTTCATCCTATCAAATTATGCTAAACAGTTTTATTAAGATTCAACCTTTAACTGAAGGCTATTGCTCCTGTGAGAGCTTATTTAAACTTCCCTTGTATTTTTATTGAAATACCTACACCACTGGTGTTGGTAACCAGGGATTCTAGGGACTGAAAATGTTACTGTTACATATTCCCCAGTCATATGTATCTGTGAGCTGCAGTTCAGAGTTTTTTCCTTTCAGTAATTTAAACAACATTCAGCAAGCTGAATTCTGAAAAAAATGCAGAATCTCGTGTGTTCAGAGATCTGCATTATTTACAATTTACAAATAATCAGCAAAAATGCCAATTAAAAATGAAGAAATGTGTTTTTATGAGAAAATACACAAATTGGTGAAGCTCTGTTTGCAGCAGTAATAATGAAACAAATCCTACTTCAACTACAAATACCAGAAACTCATAAGAGGCTGAAAAGAAGGAATGTTTAAGCATAGTACGTGATAGCTTTGTTTTTATTTTTCTCTCATTTGTAATTTTCAAAGAAGCATATGAAAAAGTCCTGCCAGCAGTTTTTTATCCAATTAAGTTGGTTTTCAATAAAATAAAGCTTTCCAGGGTTCAGATCTCAACTGCTTCCTGTAATATTTAGATATATTTTTTTTTCATTTTTAATTAGGTTGTATTTAAAAGAAATACTTATTTTTGAAATAATTTTTTTCCAGAAGTATTCCGTGCAAACCCTTTCTAAAAATGCATGCTGAAGATATTGAAAAGTAGAATAAATTGCATGCATCAGTACAGGAACTTTTATTATTCAGGTGGGCAGAAAATAGAAGGTTTTGTAGGTGTATTTATTGCCATTTCGCTGTGACCTGAAAGACAGATTAACACAGCTTGTGCCTGTGTAATGTTGTAGTCATAGTTCTGCTTAACATTTGTGTGGTGACTCAAATGGTGCAGGTTTTTGACTGCGTTTCTGAATGCAAATCAGCCTGCACATATCCAGAGTGTTGGGGTTGTGCACATCCTCTGAGCAACGTTCACAGGAGAGGATGGGACCAGTGCTCTGCAGGTATGGGTCCAGACAGGTCTGGCAAGTCTGTGCTCAAGGCAATCACTTCCTTTGAAATGCAGTTATTCTCCAAAATATTTTCTTGAAAGAGACATCTGAAGCATGTATTAAGAGAGAAGGATGAAACCCAAACAAGAAAAAAAAATAATCTTAAAATTCCCTATTGTCTTGCATATCACAAGTTCAGCCTTGCACTTCCACAGAATGTTCTGTGTTTATATCTGATTGTACACGTATCACTGAATCAGACTTTTCAGTCCTAACCACTATTCAAAAATGGATAAGAGACAAGAAAAGGACTTATTCCAGGGTAAATAAGCACTTTATGTCACAAAAAAATAAATACACATATATATATTTACATGTATTATATGTGTGTAATTATGGGACTGAGTCGTACCAAAGACGACAAAGGGCAGTGAGTCTGTAATTTAACTAGGCTGTGGGAGAAAAATGCCAACTGTAGTGGCCAAATATTATCTGAAGAGGACGAGAACATTGTGAGATGAATGTGAAATTATATGTGTAGGACTCGTATTTCCTGAGCACAACTACTGGAAGTTTAAATGCACGGTGAGATTTTAGAATTCATGAGAACCCTGTCTGGATTATTCAAGAATTAATGCCACAGGTGGAGGGAAGGCAAGGGAGATAACCCAGTAAACCAGTGCCCTTCAGAATCTGTGTGTCTGTATCCTTCTGAAGTTGCAGTCAGTATTATTGATACTTTGGTGACTGTGGGTTTGTAGAACCAGTAAAAGCTGAACTGAAAAATATTCATGGATTCAGAAGGCAGTTCCCAAAATGGTCACGTTCAGGCTGGATGAAATAAGAGAGAAAGGTCACAGTAGTAGAAATACGATAGTTAAATGATAACCTAGGATCAGAAATTAATACCAGGTTTTTAAAATATGGTTTCTGTAGTATAATTGTCTCATCTTAAATGGAGACATGCTGGAATTTTTTTAAAATATAGTTGGATATATTCAGCTTATTTATCTGTCATCTGGTCACAGTCTAAGGTCATCACTTTCTCTTTAAAGCACTTGTCAGTGGTTTTCTGTTAACTGAAAAATATTTAACTTGAGGAGAAACAAACAGTAAATTAATCATTCATTTATCGAGCTTTGGAAATAAAGGGCTGCCAGTGGGCACCACTGACTGCTGAGAATATCTTCCAGAAGACGCAAGCAGAGCACAGGGGACATCACTGCCATCACGGGGCTCTATCAATACCAAACTCATATGAGGTTCACTTGTGACATCCATTCACTCACCCTCCATCACTGACTTGAATTATGGGAAAGATTCTGAAGGGGCAAAAGAAACTGAACTGGTATGTGGGCATGAAAAATACTGCCCAGGGATTGATAAACTAACTTAAAAATGAGAGTTAATAATTTGATTTTTCCATTCTATCAATGAATGGATGAAAAATTGACTGATTTGAGAACTCAAAACCAGTTTGAGAAAGCACTGTAACCTTTTTCAGGAAAAGATAGTATCAGTATCCTCACTGAAGTTGCCTCAAACTTGGTGGCATTATTGATCAAAGAATTATGGAATCTTTGTGGAAAAAGATTATTCTGACAGCAGTAAGTAACAGATGGAAAGGATGCTTTGCAAAGAGGCAGACATTCATGAGAAGAGAAGGCAAATGGAGCTTCAAAGCAGGAGTATGTCTAATTAAAACCAGTAAATCACTTCCT